>OMLC01043485.1:0-12259 GCA_900302585.1 Regalecus glesne
CTTAGAAGAATATCACACACCTATTACATGCAGAGGACTGACAGAATCGGTTTGGCTCTTCTATTGGAGTTAAGAATCATGACGTGATGGAGAACAGTAATCTGAACCTCTTTCATTTCACGCACAACTCATGACCCTATCATTGCTTTTTGCACCTTGCAAAACAGCACGTAGAACAAGTTACCTCTTCAAAAGAGCATGAAAAATGCCAACGCCGTTCATATGCTATTTTCATATTGACGATCCAGGAGCTTTAGTCTCTCTCCCACAGTTGTGACAAGATTTTTAAAATGTTTGAATCACATCAACATAAGGCAAATATTGGACAGAGTCAATATGGAAATATGGACAGTGCGAGCCCACGTACCGTTTTCTGTGATGATAACATCTGTGTGGGAGCTGCCATACTTATGGATATGGTCCACAGCATCCTCCATGCTGTCCACCACCTCCATGCAACACTCCAGGTCGCCATACTCAGTCCGCAGGGATTTGGCCTCCGAGGGGCTGAATGTCAAGTAGGAGGCAAATCGAGGGCCAGCGTGAATCTTTACCTAAACCAAACAGGGAAACCAGAATTCTCCTGGTACCAAAAGAAACAATTCTACTAGCCGTGGCCGTCAACTACTCAGGACTCTCAATTTGACTCCTTCTACAATTGGAAGACTGTCTCGGATACTTTGCATTATTGGGGTAGTAAAACGTTCACAGCAATTCAAGATGGTATGAAAAAATCCAGGAAATGTGACGTTCCAGGATTCCATTTCTCTAAAGGTGTTATTTGTTTCATAAGAGGGAATGATCTCGGTGTTTAAAAATGTCTAATGCAGTGTGTAGGTGTGGGTGATTCAGTAGGTTTGTGTGTAGGTGCGCTGCAGTACTTTACCCTTTCATTACGCAGCATGTCGATGATCTGATCAAACAGCGGGGTCCTGAGTATATCACGGTGCAACAACAGCGTCTCCATGGCGTTACAGGCAGCAGGGTAGTCACACTTGGAATCTCTGACTGGAAGGAAAATCTGTCAATCAATTGCTGGCTTATTTACAGTTGGAGGTCATTTGTAAATTCTGGTGTGGTTGCACATATATACATTTCACAAACAGATGAATAGTCAGGTGAATAAGAGAAGACGTGTACCAGCGACTCTGTATTTTACTTCCCTACTCAAGTTTTAAGACTTCAGACATGTTGCAGATAAATCATTATTGATGTAGAAAAATGATGGTAGAAATGTATAAAGTGAATGGAAATGTTATCAACTTTTACCAATACATTGATAACTGCATTTTATCAAAGTTGAGTATACCTGACGCTGCGCTCACCAATGTTGATGACCTTGTCTACGGTTGCATCTACATCCACATAGACATGGCAGATTCCCTCACTGTGACCCAGAACAGGAATGCCTTTGGCTGCCCGCTGGATTTCTCGCACTAGCTGAGATGATCCACGCGGTATGATCAGGTCGATCATCTTGTCCAGGCGGCACAAGTCCACCACCTCCTCTCTGGTGCTCACCTGGCAAAACAAGCACAGGAGAAAGATGCCAGGTTACAATCATTCCATCTAATGCACTGGTCAGAAATATCAGTGAAGGGAAGGTTAATCTGTTTTCTATGTCTGATACTCAGCCTTCTCTTACAAAATCAACCATGTCATTCAATTGGTCACTTACCATGATCCTTTCCTATCAATGTCATTAGCATAAGCAACTGCCAAAGGTTCCCTTTTTAAATCCCATACATTTCTAGACTTGCTTTTTTTGACATTATAACTATATGTTGTATGTGGCTGTGGGGATTTAGAATGGCAGTAAGTAAAATGGAGAACATGGTACCACAGCAGTTGGTGAAGAAATTTACAGCCTTTCATTTCTTAAGAATTTCCGTTGTAGCTTACCAAGTTGTCTCTATTCATGTTCAATAATGTGGTCATTTTTAATGAGTCATGATTAGTCTCCACACTGTGGGGCCAGACACGGAATAGATGGAGCTTGGAGGACTGAGGCCGGATGCTCTTCTTGACACCCTGTGGTGGGTTCAAACTCGCAGCATCTGGCTTGTCAGTTTCCAAAGGACACGCTTTACCACTAAACTACCACATCCCCCATATGCATGCTCAACAATCCAGGTAAGGAAATCAGAAAAAAGTTGAATCCTTTCATCCGGACACAACATTGTGTCCGGATGAAATGATTCAACTTTTTGTGATAACTTACCAGTTGCACAGCTTCCTTGATACCATGCATGGCAAGGGCCTCCTGTGTGAACTGATGGAGGATATGGTTCGTATTAGTCGCCTCCTTCCCTCCCTTCAGTAGGAGGGCATTGCCACTGGCAATGGCCAATGCTGACACCTGGAGAGACAACAGTATAGAAAGCACTGATATTACTTAATCTAGCACGCTTTCATTGCAGCAGTTATTATATCATGCTTATAATTAATTACCGTATGTGCTAAACAGAATGCTGTCACATAAAAACAAGTTCCCACTTCCACACAAACTCACTCGCTCCAGCATTCCCACTGATATTAAAATATTATTTCTTGTGCACTTTGAGGACAGAGTTAAGCTGTGCATGGACAATATCAATCTAAGAAGTCACAATTTTCATCAGCTAGCCCCACTTTAGAAAATGAGAGGCTTGTTTTATAAGTCATGATTAGTCCCTCTGTTGTGGGGGTGGAGGATCTAGATCGGATGCCCTTCCTGACGCCCCGTGGTGGATTCAAAGCTGCTGCCTCTGGCTCGTCATTTCATGAAGTGAGCCCACTAACCACTGAGCTACCACGGCCCCTAGCATCACTTCAGAAAATAAAAACCAAAAATATAAACTGACCATAACAAGGATATGGTGGTGTATAAGTGGTAACATATGATAATCTTACTGCCATACACACTGGATGGATACACTGGTAGAAGAAGTCAGTATTAATGACGAGACCAACACTTGTTAATAATAACACTGTTAATAAGGAAAAGTGATTTATCACCCTCTAATTTATCATTTAAGCGGACCTTTGAAAGATGCAGTTATTTGAATCCTAAATGTTATGACTGACTTCACCATATCCAGAGACCAATACTTTAAATTTCTGTCTTCGTCAGGACTCATGGGAACTCTGGTGTGGTACCTGTGGCAGACAGTCAGGCCGGGCTTCAAAGATGACAAGCAGAACCCCGATGGGAACAGTGATCTGTTCCAGTTCCAGATTGTGAGCCACTCTGGTCCTGCGTAGTACCCTACCCACGCTGTCCTGAGCGGCCACGGCAATCTGACGCAGACCTATGGCCAAGCTGTTGAGTTTGGAGGTTGACAAGCTCAGGCGTTTCAGCATGGCAGGTGGCAGCTGGCCTACAGAGAAGAAATAATGATGCTTACACAATGTTACGGGAATGATGTGACAGTAAACATATACTGAGAGGATCTGTAAGAAATTTCCAGCAACTGAGTGTGAAGGACTATTCAGAGCGCTGCTTACCATTTTTCTATGTGGATCAATACAAGTCAGGGGAAAGAGAATATTATTAACATCTTCGATGATAAATCACAGATCATAGACAAGGAAGTGTGTTGAGGGGTAGACCTTGCCCGAAAGTCGCAATGACTCAATGTGGACAGGATTTCAAACCACTCCGCTTGATTCCCATGGAAGAGACGTGCAGTCACTACCACATCCAATCATGTACCTTCACTGACAGCAAGGTCCATGTCCACTTTGTTAGCAGCCAGGATCTCATCGCTCTTCTCTGTCAGCAGATCTGCGAGGTGGCAGATGATCTCACTCCTCTGACAACACATGCAACCACAGACAGGCTGAGTATATACCGTCATGAACCACTAGAGAGCAGAGTTTCTCTATAAATGGTAAATGAGCCGATTTAACATAGCACATTTCTAGTCCAGTGACCACTCAAAGCGCTTTACAGTGTATGGTTCACATTCATCCATTCACACACACATTCGTACGCTGATGATGAAGGCTGCCATGCAAGGTGCCAACTTCTCATCAGGAGCAGTTAGGGGTTTGACACACTCTCTGGAGGGGCCGGGATCAAACCAATAAAGCAGGGCTTTTGAGCAAAGAAATGGCAGCCATACAATTCTTTTCTCATTGACTGTTTACATACCATTACAAAAATAATGGTATAAATCAGAGTTTCCAAACAAAAATACACACAAAAACAACTTAGTATTGTATGAGTCAAATACAAACACACAGAACAGTAGAATAATCACTTATTCAGTTATCTTACTGAATGGGGGGGGGAGTAGGGTAAGAGTAGTGATAATCTTATTACATGTTCCTAAGTCTTACCTGGTCTGGCTGCAGGGATGCCAAAGTTCTTCCGGAGTGGCGGGACATTTCTGTCTGCTGCTCCACAGTGGGGCCTTGTGATGGAGTCAAACATAGAGCAAATATTAGTACCTATTAGTACCAGTGTATGTGAATGGAAGAGAGAGATTGAGAGGTGATAGAGCGCAGCTAAGGTGAACTCACCAGCAGGTTTGACCTCAGAGAAGAAAGTGCCCACCTTCTTGCCTTCCACAATGTCAGTGATGACTTGACCTGTCACCTTTGGGTGAGTGCCATTGGCGATGACTACTGACGTGCCACCTTGTAGGGCCCAGAGAGCAGCCTTAACCTACGTTTAGACGTTTAGATGTTTAGGCTCTCACATTTGGTTTTCTCCTGTCAAATATCTTTTGCTACACGCTTGAAAATAATTAAACATAATTTCTAACAGAAAGAGAGTAACATAAGACACACCTTAGCCTCCATGCCTCCGATCCCTACTCTGGACTTTGTGCCGTATGTAATGGACTGCTGGTCTCCAGGGTAGAAGATGTCAATGAGCTTGGCATCATCTGTTCCAGGGGGGCTATTGTATAATCCTAAGGAATAAAAGATACTTATGCAATTTATTTGTATAAAACGTTTACAAAACTAAGGCTAGCTTCTGAAAGATATAGACATGCTAACCAGGTTACTGTTAGGCATACACCAGGATGGTGGTCTTTTCACTGTCAATTCAAAGGGAAATCAATGTGCACTAGCTAGCCTCCAGCCTGACTCCACAACTCAATTTCCAATAAGCAGTTGATGATGGACGGGTGGATGGATGGATGGATCAATATAGATATTTAATCAACTAATAAAAGAGAAAAGCCTTCTGGGTTTATTTCTTAAATTTCAAATGCAATAGCTGCTCCAATCCCAACTCTGGCTGATTTTTAGTGATGTGATCTTTGCCCATATGTACTGAAACACATCCACACATCTCATGTCATCCCAATCAACATCAATGTCAAACATGGAGGAGGGCAGCAGGTCTGTGTTTGTCTACTTCACATGAACCTCTTAAGCTGACCCCTGGTGTTGTTTTCTCCTCAGTACAGACAGCAGGCAGATGGTGCATTACCTAGCAGTTGTGAAGGACTGTTATTGTGCTAATACACACACCTTCCACATCTGAGAGAGCAATGAGCAGATCAGCTTTCATCTCCACTGCCAGACGTGCCGCCAGGCTGTCATTATCCTTAATGCTGATCACCTGAGGCAAAAGAAACATGCTGGAGTTAGAAATACTGGTAAGTTGTAGGCCATTCAGCCAGACCGTGCTTTTCTCAAAAAGCTCTTGGGGAAAAAAAGTTGAGTCCATGGACAGGAAAAAAAAGCACCCTTAAGTCTTGGAGACCTGGATCAGAGTATGCTACGATACACAGGGTTGATTGCATAGCCAATAAAACCGAAAAACCACACAGGACTCCATGAGCACAAGTTTTAATTGATTATCAATAATCCAGAAATCTGGGTGAAAATTTTCCTAAGTGAAAAACTGAAAATAATTAAAGGGTGACTTGAAAGTTGAGATACTGCATTAGAGAATCGTATAAGAGGGCGGATGTATCAACATGATGATGGCTGAAGACAAAAGGAGGAATAGCATACGCAGAAGCAAGTGCTCTTTAGTTAGCTGCACCGGAGAGGATAAAAGTGATGTCTACCTCCAGAGGTTAGTCCCAGTGACTTCAGAAGGCACATCCTCCTGCATGCACTAGCACCTATCCCCGCCCTAAATGCGGATGCATGAAGGGTCGAGGGCTGGGGAGGGTGGCAGAGAAACTTTGATGTCTGCCTGTGTTTCCATGTGCTCAACGGGTGTTTCAGATCATGACTACTTAAAGCAGCATCTCTATACTTAATACGAACTCTTCAGCAACTCTGCCACCAGCACCACCTCCACCACAACCAGCAGCATCAAGCATCTTCCCCATGCTGCCTGTACCCACATTTACCCCCTGCAGGTCACTGTTAGGCTCAGGTGGGGACACCACAGCATCGTTGGTGTTGATGATAGGGACAATGTTCATGCGCAGCAGCTCCTGCAGCGTGCTGTTCAGGTTCCGCCTCTTTTGGTCATCATAAAAATCCAGGTTTGTCACCAGGATCTGAGAGAGGGCCAGAAAGAGAAGTGCAGTGATTTTGAACAGAAGACCCAAAGTATTCTTCTCGTCCAAGGGCTAAATTTTAAAAATCAAAAATTTATTAATTTTTAGATATTCATTAAAAATGGAACATCTGCAGCCTTTTACATAAATGTCACCATTTGATAGTTACTGTTGACGTGTCACGCCAGATTATAGCTTCAAGCTAACACGCATCTGCAGTCCCTGGGCAGGTTAAAGGTCAGTTCATTGTGCTTTCCCAATACTACATAGTGATGGAAATGCATCACATTTTTTCTCCTGAGTTTTTAGAGGTTTTTTGTACAAGGACTCAAGAGTTTTTTTTTGCTGTTTTCCCAGCCTGCTCCCGGCATCTAGTACAATAAGATATATGAGAAAGGATAACAGCATGCATCAATATCCTGGCTGCATCCAGAGAGAGAGAGAGAGAGAGAGAGAGTTTCTAATATGTGGGAAATTTTGCCAAGTTGTATTTTACTGCTTTTACCTTTTTCTTAACATGTTTGTTCAAATCTAAATTTGGATCCAGTGCCATGCCAAGCTATTTAAAACCACTGACTGTGTCAATCCTCTCACCTTTAACAAGAATATCAGTGTTTGGAGATTTTAGTTTAGACAAAAACATACCTTTTGTCTTATTTACAATTAGACTCAGACATGAATGATCAGCCCAATGTGGGATTCATTTCAGTGTCGTGCCTTTAAAGCTACCATCGGCATGGGAAGGTGGTGCCTGTTTCATTTCATATGAATCACTCGGTTGGGGAGTGGTAAAAAAGCAATGTCATTACTAGTAGCACCATAGGTGTCAGAGAATTAAACAAAATAGATAATATTCTGGACTGTAGCTCTAAGCCACCAAATTGTAAAGAACACCCAATAATGAAATGAAAGACAGTGAAAAGCAAAACAGATGATCTCAACAATGAGGGGAAAGGTATAACTATAATTTAAGGTGGATAGTGTGTGTGTGTGTGTGTGTGTGTGTGTGTGTGTGTGTGTGTGTGTGTGTGTGTGTGTGTGTGTGTTGAAATTGCCATTGGCTTTCACATCAGCAGGAGTTTGTCTTGATGTTTATCCTCATGACAAAACAACTAAAATATTCATACAGTGTCACGTACAGTGTCACGTACAGTGTCATGTACAGTGTCATACAGTGTCATACAGTGTCATGTACAGTGTCATGTACAGTGTCATATACAGTGTCATGTACAGTGTCACGTACAGTGTCACGTACAGTGTCATGTACAGTGTCATGTACAGTGTCATGTACAGTGTCATGTACAGTGTCATGTAGTGTCATGTACAGTGTCATGTACAGTGTCATACAGTGTCATGTACAGTGTCATGTACAGTGTCATACAGTGTCATGTACAGTGTCATGTACAGTGTCATGTACAGTGTCATGTACAGTGTCATGTACAGTGTCATGTACAGTGTCATACAGTGTCATGTACAGTGTCATGTACAGTGTCATGTACAGTGTCATGTACAGTGTCATGTACAGTGTCATGTACAGTGTCATGTACAGTGTCATGTAGTGTCATGTACAGTGTCATGTACAGTGTCATGTACAGTGTCATGTATTCAATGTCATGTGTACATGACATTGAATACATGACAATTACACTGAAAGGTCAGTTTTATGTGTGACCATCAGTCCCCATGCTGTAGTGACTTAGATGGAACTTGGGGGATAAAGGCCTGATGCCCATACTGGTGTCCTGTGGTGGGCTCAAACCTGCATCATTGGACTCTTCAGTTGTGAGGCATACATTCTACCACTGGCCTACTGCAGCCCCAATATGACAAGAGACAACGTGTGTCAGAGGAACAGTACAAACTCTTCTGAGCACCACACAGCCTCAGTGAACACATAAACGAGCTAACCAGCTCTAACCGAGCTACAACTCTAGGACACATTCCACATGCACAGAACAGCACAACAAACACTGTTGCTACACAGTAGATCCTCCAGCACGTGCCCACTGACGAGCCCCACACCACTGGGCAGACATCCTGGGTGGGATTTTAACCCGTGACATCAACAGTGCATGGTTTTAAGCTAGCCCTACAGCACCGAGACAGCGGGACACCTCCATGTTTCATTTCCGTCCAACAGACCTCTCTTTTAACAGACCAGTCCCTCCTTCCTCTCTTCCTCCTCCTCCATCCCCCTCCACTCTTTAAACTGCACAGCAGGAAAACGCCATTCAGTAGAATGGGGACACCACCCAGAGAGACAGAGAGAGAGAGAGAGAGAGAGAGAGAGAGAGAGAGAGAGAGAGAGAGAGAGAGGGATCAACAGGGTGTGTGTGTGTGTGTGTTCACATGCGTGTCAGGTCCATTCATGCCCAGTGTGTGGGCCTGTTCAGGGCCAACCAACCATAGATTTTCCCACAGGGACAAAACCAGCTCCTTCCTCCTCATCCTCCTCTCCACTGCATGGCTGCCCCTCAATGCACCCCCACACTCTCACCTCCACCCCTCTCAGCTCTACATCTGTTCTTACACTCAGCACACTCCCATGCAGACCGAGGCCCTGGCACCGAACACCTTAAACAGCCCAACAGAAACATGCACTCCACTGGGCTTGGCGAGCGTCTGCTCAGCTCTGTGTTCTCGAAGCCCACACAGACACACTTCATCCTCTGTCTGCCTTCATGAGAACGTTCCTTCTGCTCCACGGCTCAGGGGTCTGGTAATCAGAAGACTGGTGGTTCGATCCCCGGCTCCTGCATGTTAACATGTCCTTGAGCAAGACACTGAACCCTTATCTGTTCAAGCCACGGTCATGTGGTCAGGACGTGTGTCCTCTGACCTCTGCCCATGTCTTCCTGTGTACAGGATGGTTCTGGGCGTTAACGCTTGGCCGGCGGGACTCCAAAAACATAGCAACCAGGTCCCAGACTGAGACTGTAGCCATGCATCCAGCAAGGAAAAACAAAAATAGGAGACACAGCAGTGAAAAGATGTAAATCGAGCGAGGTGGAGGGCCGAGCAGACGGAGCTCGATCCAAAACGAGGCCGAGTCGGGGGTTGGCTTCACCCACTGGAGAGCTCTGACGGAGGGGATGGGGATGAAGAGCAATGCAGTGTTGACCTGTACAGTGGGATGTGTCCTGCCAACTGGGTTCAGGAGGCATGTCCTTCTGGTGTTGCTGAGTGCACGGGGGGGGGGCTTCAAATGTTGTGTGTTTACAAACCACAACCGACAAATCCTACTGGCTGTACCTTTAATGAGGGTTTGGCCAGCCCCATGTTTGTGTACATCTGTCTGAGAGGCCGACGAACATTCAAACTCCCCGATCCTGGAATGGTGAACGAGCAGTGACCTGGACTGTAAACAGACCACGACTGAAGCCCTGCACACCAACATGCTGCCACACACACACACAGAGGAACCCTGAGAGTCCACAGCTCGCACACCAGAGCCCACCCTGTCCTGCAGGCACCTGCTGGTCAAGTCAGACTCAGGGCTCGGAGAACCAGCAAGGGGACCAGATCAGGACCATGTGTTCCCCTGTTGGCTTTCCTGCCTGGATTTGTGCAAAAGGCAATAATGCAAAGCTGCTTTTTTTCCACTATTACTGCTATGATGTCCAATTATGTCGACTGACTGACCCATGAACAGTCTGCCCTTAAGAAGAAGAAGAAGAAGAGGAAGAAGAAGAAGAAGAAGAAGAAGAGGAAGAAGCTTTATTCTTGTGTTATTGTACATACATACAGCAGAATGTGTTCTCTGCATTCAAGCCGTCCTGTCGTATAGGAGCCGTGAGCAGCCACTGCATGGTACTCAGGGAGCAGTTAGAGGTTCAGTGTCTTGCTCAAGAACTCTTTGACACACTAACCAATTCAGCCTGTGGCCATACAAAGAACTCCATCTCTGGTTTGTAACCAGTATGTCAGACGTGTCAACTGGGAAAAGTTATGTGGGACCAGTTGACACCATAGCAGTACCAGCAAACTGCCATGAAAATGCCTTGTTAAGACTGCTGTAGCGTACCCTGGACCGGCCTCCTGGGATCCCCTCACACACAGGATGACCCGGTTAATCTCAGTCTGGTATGAGGAGCCAGGGACTGCATGAGCAACAACCTCCAGGAGAGGGAACCAGGTCTAAGTTTGGCAAGTGGTGTGAAGTCTGAGCAGGAAACACGTGTCAGACGAGAACCCAGCGAGGATTCCCTGATGCTATGGAGCTGATGACAAAACCAGACGCAGAGCAGGCCGGTTGG
Organism: Regalecus glesne; assembly: GCA_900302585.1. Lineage (NCBI taxonomy): Eukaryota > Metazoa > Chordata > Actinopteri > Lampriformes > Regalecidae > Regalecus > Regalecus glesne. Next base: position 10,715 of record OMLC01043485.1, read on the forward strand.
ATGAAACATGACCCATGGCTAGAAGAAGGGCTGTGGAGGTTAAACTCTGCTGGACCGGAAGAGAAAAAGAGAGAAGAAAGGACGAGCAGGGGGAAAGGAGCTGAGAACAGAGTCAGAGGGAGACGACCAAGAGACGAAACTAAAGACAGAAGAGAGATAGACAGAGAGAGGGAGACAGAGAGACAAACACAGAGAGAGAGAGAGAGAGATGATCATGGCTGCTCTCCTCCCCACAGAGACATCATGACTTAACCAGATGTTGTCTTGGAGGGGAAGTGGATATTTTTCAAAACCATCTGGCAAGAAATTAAAACGTCACAGCAACAAACGGTCCGACTCGCGGCAGCTCAGGGATGAGTATGTCTGGAAGTGACGAGCCAGAGGCTACGGGTTCGAACCCACCACAGGGCGCTAGGAGGGACATCCATCCCTGGGATGGACTAGCAACCTATCCAAGGTGTTTCTACACCTTCTGCCCAATGAGCGTTGGGATGAGCTCCCACAGCTCCGCGATCAGACTTCATATCAGTGGTTGATGACATGACATGACATGACATGACAGCACCAAACAACTTCTAATCCAACTGAGCAGCCCTGCATGAGATGTCTTCTCGGTGAGCAGTTGCAGCACCAGGGGATCAACTCCGTCTCTTTCTCCTACTGCCTTGCTCAGGGGCATGGGTCGGCGTATTAACCCTGACATGGATGTCTATGATGGCTGGAGGAAACCAAAGCAACCGGAGGAAACCCACACAGACAGAACATATAAACCCAGGACCTCCTGGCTGTGAGGTGACAGTGCTGACTGCTGGGCCACGGGGGCTCCTTCCTTCAATATACGACTGGCCTTCAAACCTCTGCAGCAGAGATCAAGATCCGAGTACAACAACGTCTCACAGCAGCTTTAAAGCTCATCTCTCCCTGTCCCAGCAGGGTGGAGGTGAGTCTCAATGACAGAAGATGAATCCATCTCTGCATCTGTGGTCCAGCGGGACAAGAACGAGACTCCTCCTGGCCAATCACGGCTGAGAGGGTCTGAGGGTTTACTGGGGAGAAACACAGCAGTGGTAAAATTCTGACATCAAGTTTTACAGAAAGCCACCGGGGGACCTCGCTAACCTCTGGCTCCCCCTCCTTCCCTCCCCCTCTTTCTTCTTCTGAACACACCGCCGACTGAGAGATGGGGCGGTGACAGGAATGGAGGGAGATAAAAAAAACTGTTGTGTTTTTCAGAGGAAGAAAAGAAGGTTGAACCTCTCTCTCTGTCTATGTCTATGTCTCTCTCTCTCTCTCTCTCTATGTCTATGTCTATGTCTCTCTCTCCTCTACCTCTCTCTCTACCTCTCTCTCTACCTCTCTCTCTCTCTGTCTCTCTCTCTCTCCGTCTCTCTCTCTCTCTCTCTCTCTATCTGTCTCTCTCTCTGTCTCTCTCTCTGTCTCTCTCTCTCTCTCTCTGTCTGTCTCTCTCTCTCTCTCTCTGTCTGTCTCTCTGTAGATCGGAAGAGCACACGTCTGCATTCCAGTCACATTCCTTTATCTCGTATG
>OMLC01043486.1:0-13074 GCA_900302585.1 Regalecus glesne
GGGGGGAGACAGAAAGGGCAAAGAGACAGACAGAAAAGGGGTGTGTGACAGACGGACAGAGGTGGGGAGACAGACAGGCAGACAGACAAAGAGAGGGAGGTGTGTGTGTGTACGTGAGAATGGTCACGATCTCCACCCAGACAGAGGAGATAACCCTTCGAGGTGTGTCACATGAATGCTTTTCATGAGCCATAAAACAGTGAAGAGTCAACAGAGCTCTGCACAGCAGCGTGTCGTGTGCTGGGGCGCCATGACAGAGTGACATGTTTTAGTGATGGCCTTTAAGGAAGCAAAAAGAATCCACCTGATGCCTGGAAGGCCCCTGCGGTTCTCCCGGCTACCACCAGATGTCAGTGAAGAGCCGTCCCACCAGCCACAGAGGTCCATGTCGGTGGGTCGGACACACGCCGTGGGTTCAGGCCTTTGTTCATTAGTAGAATCCGGTGTGTGATTGTGTGTGCACACGTTTAGTGGGGGCAACGTTTCACCCCTCGCCTCAGTGACTTCCTCAGTCTTAGTTAACTGTAGGCGTCCCCACCATGTGGTGTGTTTCACTGCCACATGGCCAAGGCCGGTGGAACGTGTCCTCTGCATCCAACCCATCCTGCTGTGTAGGAGCGGTGAGCAGCCACAGCATGGTGCTCAGGGAGCAGTTAGGGGTTCTGTGACCTGCTCAAGGACACCTTAACAGGCTTTCCACAGACGCCAGAGATCAAACCCCCGATCCTCTGATCACTAGCCTGCCACCCTACCTCCTGCCATGCTGCCTGGGTACATAACGTCTAACTGTCTGATTCCTCTTGTTCCATTTCCTACAACCCAAACCTACTTTAGCGGACCATCCCCAGCGCTCACGTGGACCAAACCCATGGCTCCTCCACCTGCCATGAGCTGGATTATAGTGACGACCCGTCGTGGGGACACAGAGCTGTTTGACACGGCCTCCACCCAAACATCACCAGAACGATAGTGCTCTCAGAGTCTTTCACATTCAGTGCCAAAAACCATCACAACCCTCCCCGAGAGGCATCATCCAAGGCCAAGGGTCGTGACCTCTTGTCACCATATAAGCCGCCAGCTGACGGGTCGATGCACCCCTGAGCCAGAACCGTGCCCCCTAACTGGAGTGGGCATCCAGGACATCCCAATGATCAACATCCTGCATAGTGGGCAACATAACTCAGTGGGTTCTCTGGTGATTGGAAGGTTGCAGGTTTGATCCCCAGTCCTGCATACAGCATGTTGAGGTGTCCACGAGCAAGACACTGAAACCATAACTCCTGGTAGCAGCTCACTGCTCCTATACAACAGGATGGGTTAAATGCAGATAATTGCATATTTCTCCTTGTGGCACTGATAGAGGAAATCCTTCTGGCTTCCGTCTCCATGGAAAGACTCAGAAGAAGCGTTGCAACACGGGGACTAGTCATGACACGTACAAAACACTTCTCACTATTCATACACACAATGAAACATGTCGCTGCCTGATGGAAGACATGCCAGCCTCCCCACATCTGAACTCAAAGGCACCCGTTTTCCTGACTTGGCAGCTTTGTGAAGCACCACGCTACACCTTCAAATGCATTTCTCTTAGGGTCATCTTAAAAGGCCTCCATTTTAATCTCAAGATCCTTTAAACTTTAACCTCTGACTTTTATCTCAACCTTTCATTTTCCTTCCAAAATCTCCTGTATAGAGAAAATGCATATTAATGAACCTATAGTGTCCCAAGCAGTCAGGGGTTCAGTGTCTTGCTCAAGGATACTTTGACACACTTTGTGAAAGAACCAAGGATCATACCAACAACTGTCTGACTACTAGACTACGGAGTCGTCATTATTTTAAAATGTGATATTTTTGACGAGCCTAATAATTCATATTTTAGGGCAGGACTTGGGTCTCATCAGACTCTGGCCAGGGTCACATGGGTGGCCCGGCTCACCAGCCAGCACATTGCTTAACGAGACCTGTTCACAAACTATCCGACAGCACACGGTGAGTCGACAGTAGGTATTTATTCTGCCATCTGTTAAAACAGAGCTGTGAAAGTAACATAAGGAACCAACAGATCATTTCTTCCAGTGTGAATATGCCTCAGCAGCAGCAGCAGACGACAACATTAAAACTGGGGTTTCAGAATAAATAGACTGAACTTCTAAATCTGTTTTCAGTCATCTCAAAGTGAAACACTATACAACAATAGTACAGACTTGATTTCCCCTATGAAGCAATATGCATAAAACCTATACATGAACATCAACTTATAATCAATAAATATATGTAATAATCAATATAATCTCAGTTTGAAGGTACGGTTAGTGGTACATAGAATAAGGATGGTGGAGGAACACTGGTGGTGAGGACTTGTGTGTGACAAAGAACCTCATCCTGGAAACAAACAGGCAGCATAACTGTTCTGGTTTGGCTTGGAGATGAAGGAGAACCCTGTTCAGTCTAAATGACGGGAGGCGTGTCTGTCCGCCCATCACCACCTCTCCCATTCAAAAGGCACAGCAGTCTGTCACACGGCAGGCTCCGCCCCCTCCATCACGGAACAGAGGATTGCTGTCTAAAACGGACTTGGTAAAACAGCTATAACACTAAATACAGTAGGTCTTCAGGTCTAATCTGGTGGCATATAAGAGTTCATATACGAGTCCAACAGCCCACCACCAAAACACACACGAACACACACACAGGCGTTAAACTCTGTCAAGGAGCAAACTCCTCAAACTGCTTCTTTGTTCATGTTCCCTGAATAAGACAGCCCACATGGTCACTTCTGTGCTGAATAGGTCTCATGAGGGCTGAGGGGCCTCACAGTGTGCTCAGAACACATGAGGGCCAGTGGGACACGGGGCCTCTTGTCAGACGTGGGCCAGTGGCTGGGCGCGTGTCATTGGACTACTCTTCTAATGGCTTTTCTCATGATGGTTACGACTTCCACCAAACTGTCAGACTGTGCATTAAGGTGTGGCGCAGTCTAGCTGCACCGTTTTTTGCAGGGGAGGATGAACCAATTGAACGTCAGCTCTGTTCAAAGAGAGCCTGCCTCCTCTGTCTTTGTTGCAATTGGTCACTTCACCAAGCACGGATAGATGGGCTTTTCTAAAGACCCGACATAAAATAAGCTTCATTCTATAAAGTGCCATGTTCAAGTACAGTGTTTTCAAGCAGAGGGATAGATTTCCTGTCTGCCTCCTGCTGGCCTTGCTTTTCTAAACACATCAGGGGGAAGTGAGAAGTACTCTTCACTGCACTGGTGGAATCATTCTCACAGGTCACTCAGAATACAGGGAAGCAGTTTTCCCATAACACTTCTACTGAGCTGGCTTCATGAGGAGTGTGTAGGTCAGCGTGAGTGTTCAGAGACCTTCAGCAGTGCATTTAATTCTCTCTGTGTCGAACGGTGAAAGCATGACTTCATCGCCCTCTGTGAGGAGAGTTCCTCTCCTGTTTTCACAGGTGGAGCAGTGGTTTGTGCAAAACACATCTTTACCCACAATATGATGATTTGTTGGGCTGTGATAGCTCAGGGATAGAGAACACGCTTTGGGGACTAACAAGCCAGAGGCTGCAGGTTCAAACCCACTGCGGAGCATCAGGCCTTAATCCCCCATAGCTACCCTAAGGTGGAATGGTGACCAGTACTGGGTGTTTTTCCACCTTCTGACCAAATTAGTGTTAGGATAGGCACAAACATGAAACTGGGATCCAACAACGGATACATGGTTGGATGAATGGATCTGACTCATTAAGAATGTTTTGGTTGCTATGCAATCAATTGATTAATTCTAATCGAGGCCCTGTTTCAGGTAGTAGTCCTGAGCTGAGTCCAGCCTCATCTCCTCATCCATTCATTCACTTACATACACGCACGCACACACACACACATTTTTGAGGAAACTTCATAGTGAATAGGTTTTAAGGTTAGAATTTGGAGACTCAAAATGGAAGAAGGTGAATATAGTGCACTCTAGAGCAAAACGGAGCAACTCCAGACACTGCTTGTCATAGATAATGAGGAAGTGGTGGTGTGGCTTGCACTGTTGCCAGGAGACCATAAAATATTTTTTCTAAATCATTGTGCCCTTGTAGTAAATGTTGGAATCATTGTCCTACCTTGTGCGACACCTTGTAACGTAGTGGAATTAGAACAGCATGGCATGTGTAGATAAAATTTGTTCTTGGGTTTCTGGTTGTGTTGAATGCTAATGCCAAGCTGAACGGTAGCTCTTTTCTGTTGCTAAAGAGGAATGACATGAAGCCAGCGCTATGAGGATACCTTCTTGATGACTATGTGAAAAGCAATACTGTTAGAAAATCATGGTAACTTTTGGATAAAACTGAATTTGAGATTTCTGTTGTGCTTTTCCTGACACCAGCCACCACAAAGCCCATTCAACACAAAGGGGAACAGTTCAGAAATAAACAGCTTTCAGTGTGACACTAAAACCTACTCCTCTTTCCTGAAAAACTGACTTTCTAGAGATTCAAGGTTAACAAAATCCAAATGACCCTCTGAGGAACAACTGTCAAAGATCCTTGATGGCTTCAACTCAGTGCCAGTCATCCATGTGGCCTGCCTTGCTCCTTCTTTTGCAAAACTAGACAATTGTCCAATCAAAGTTCTCTATCTGTCTCTAACTTCCTGAACGCTGTCCCATAAAAACAGACAGTTCAAGCCTCCTGGCTTATCCCATGGCAGCTTCCAGGGGAGTTGATCCCACCTCTTCCCATTCTTTCTCCTTCTCTTCCTGTTAGGAGCAGCAGAACTCAACCTCCGCAGGCCAGAACAAGTCCAGAGACACCAGACAGTGATCACTCTGCCTCCTTCTCTTCTTCTCCTTCATTTCCTTCTTCCTCCACTCCTTCAGCACTTTCAGCTTCTTCCTTAACTCCTTCCTCTTCTACCTCCTCTCCTTCTTTCACATCCTCCCCTTCAATCTCCTCATCTTCCCTCTCCTCATCCTCTCCTCCTTCACCTTTCTCCATCTCCAACTGAAAGTCTATATCTACCTCAGTCAAAATAGTCTCTCCCATCTCCCTGTCGGTCTGAACATCTGTCTCACATTCTATCTGTTTTTCTGTCTCATATTCTGTCTCTTGCTCTGGCTGTGTTTCTGTCTCCCCCCCTGTGCCTCCACCTATCTCATAATCTGTCTCACTTCCTCTCTCACCGTTTGTCTCACATTCAGCCTCTTTGTCCACCTCACAGCCTGTCTCTCCATCTGTTGTGTCTATCTCACATTCAATTTGTCTATCTGTCTGTGGGTCTGTCACATTTATGTCTTCCTCCACTACTTGCTGTCTCTCTATCACTCCCATGTCTGTCTGCTCCTCCATCTGTGTCTCACTTTCCGAGAGTGGTTGGATTTCACTTTCTGTTTGTATGACATCAATGTCTCCCTCAGCCTCTGTGCCTTCCTGCCTATCTGCCTCTGTCTGTCCCTCTCCCTCTGTATCTGTAGTTACCGGTCTCTCTGGGTCTGCCTCTGCATCTAAGGCAGCCTCGATCTCAAACCCTGCATCACTCTCTATAGCAGCTGTCTCACAACCTGTCTCTCCACCTGCTTCTCTTTCTGTCTCTAGTTCAGTCTCTCCCTCTGTCTGTCTTCTAGACTCCAGGTCTGTGTCCAGTCCAGCTGGTGGTTCTGTGCTCTCTGGTCTGTCAGGATCCACTTCCACTGAATCCACCGTAGGCTCTCTAGCTGGCTGACTGGGTAGACTGTCCTTTCTACCTAGACCTAGACAGATGGAGACAGAAAGAGGGAGATAATTAGAGGGAAAGAGAGCCAGAAAGAAGAGTAGACAGAGAAAGAGATTCACTGATTGATGATACACAAAGAGAGATAGAAATTAAATGAAAATTAGTGACAGACAGAGATATTAATAGCAGAAAAAGATATAAGTAAAGATGAAGACAGAAAGAAAAAGGAGAAGAGAAAGAAGAGTGGACAAACCAAAAGAAAGAAACAGGAGACACAGTAAGGTAGACAGCCCCCTCTAGTGGTCTCATTTAATTTAAACAACCTCCTATGCGGTGTCCGCAGCTCCTTCATGTAACATTTGATGTCTGGTCACTACAATCAGAGGAAGGTTAAGGTCAGGTGGTGACTCGACGATAATTTGTGGGTGTGTGTACCTGCAGGTGTCAGGATCAGTGCTTGCAGGATGTCAGACAAAGAAACAATTCCAATGATGTGAGAATCCTCATCAACGACGACCAACCTGTGGACCTAGACAGACAGACAGATAGACATAAAGATAGACAGAGTAAATTAGAGCCAGACAGAAAGAAGTGAGGGAGGAAAGACGGACAGGGAAACAAATAGAAAGTGGGGAGAGGCAGAGAGACATACAGGGAGAGAGAGAGAATCTCTGTCAAAACCATATGTTTTGTGGAACTATGAGATGATGAATTATAACAAAGAGCAGAGACCAAGAATCTGCTCAACATAACAGCCTTACTGAGGAAACATGGTAACCAATGCAGCACTAATGAGTAACCAAAGAGTGGTACCATGGCAACCAGAACTGGTACCTACAAAAGCATAATTCGATTAAGAATAAGAGAAATCTGACATCAGGATAAGGTTATCTATGTACATATATATTGTACATTTGTTACCTCTGCCTTTACTATGCGGTCCACAATGGTCTCCAGTGTTTCCAGTCTGTTGCATTTCATGACCCCTTCAAAGTACTGGGAGCGATGGCTGAGCGCCTGTGTCACAGTTACATCCAGGTTGTTATAAGTCTTCTCTGTTGCGAGGTTCTATAGAGAGATGGAAGGGTACATACAGTTACAGTCATGTGGTTCAGGGAGGAGGAAGAGATGTACACAGAGAGAAAAAGATGGTTGAGGAATTAAAAAAAGGTTTTCTTACAATTACATCAAACTTGGAGTAGATGTCCACCACTTTACCTAGACACACACACACACACACACACACACACTTTAAAGTGACGTTCCAGATGTATTCCTTGGTAGTGCACCTTTTCCTCACATCCACTGAGAACACATATCTACGTGTCCTTTGTCTTTGAACTTTCACATTAATGGTAAATGAATGCATGTAGAATTATGTACAATTCTCTCTATTCTAATCCTGACCTCTTGGTGCTCAGTAATGTGAGTGACAACAACAAATCAAGCAAGCGAACGGAATAACTCATATGGTCTACAGAAATCAGCTGATTTTGGAGCACCGTCAATATAAATCTCTGCATAGCAACCTCAAGACTTTGATCCCAAGACAAGGCTTCTTCTGTGAAACTAAATAAAGATATACATATCCCCCCTCATTTTTCCACATAAAGGAATGGGTGGTGGTTGGTTGGTGTGGGGTCTGAGAGACGTTTACTTAATTTCAATGGGAACCATTCATTAATCCCCAGAGACTATGTATACTAATACTATTAGTAATATCATGAATGTGATACATGTAATACCATTTGAAATGCTACCCATAACACCTTACATAAAATAATGTCTGATCAAGGTCTTCTGGTCTTTGGCAACACATTATTTATCTTTTTCTGATCCATTTATACATTTATGAAATAAAAAAGGCAACGGTTACTAGTTATCATGATATAGCATTATAACACCCTCCTACCATTTTGGTCGACCACGGGCAGAGCGGAGACACGGCGGTGGGTGAAGATGGACAGGGCAGTGATGATGGGCGTGTCAGGGTGGATGTAAGCAATGTTGGAGTAGGTCCCAACACCCAGCTCCTCCAGCGTCTGCTTCATAAATGCTGGCTTGGGCATCTCACACACCTAGTGACACACACACACACAGATGTGTAGGGTACTGGGTAGAAAACAGAGAGTAGAACACTTGGTAGGGTGTAGGGTACATGGAAGGGTTCTAGTCAGCATTCTTACAAAGAGCTGAAGGAACTTGAGGATCCTCTTGTGCGTCAGGATGTAAAGTGCATTACCACTGACCGGGTCGATGACAGGCAGCCGATGTATCTTATTCTTGATTAATGAATACACTGCTTCAAAGACACTGGGAGAGAAAAGAGATAATGATCACTGCAAGAGTCTTTCTGAAGATAAAGTGCAAATCACTTTATCTTGCTTCTGTGTCCTCTCCTCTGTTCTTCTTTCCCTCCTCTCCTCCCCTTCCGCCTCTCCTTGGTATATTTTCAGGAGATGATAAAATATTCATTGGGTTTAACAGCGGAGGTCTGTGGGGTAAAAAGCTCTCTCCACTCCCTAAAACCTGGACAGCTGTCTATCTTTCAACTGTCAACACACCCACTGTGCTGAATCTGTTTTAGCTTAAGCTATCTGCTTGTATTGAGCCAATACAGTGTTTGCATGCCAAATACACAGAGGTTACCTGGCATTGGGTGAGATGTGAACTAGAGGTTTGAAGGTTTCCTGGAGGTACAACTCTGTCAGCACACCCAAACACACACACACACACACACACAGGAAGCAGAGAAGAGAATCATAACTGATCGTGTTAGTCAAAAAATGAAAATATCTAAGGAGGCATAGGTGATGAAGACATCAAAAGCAGAAAAGCATTAAGAATTAAACTGTATTCATGTATTTACCCCTCCATGTCTCAATCTTATGTTCCTCCAGCTCATAGATCTGCACCTGAGGAGGATAGACAGGCAGACAGACAGACAGGCAGACAGACAGACAGGCGGACAGACAGACAGAGAACTAGATCAGTACATTAGCAATAACTAACAGGCCCATATCTGATGAAACCGTACTTGCTCTCTGTCTCTTTTGGTGCCTTTAAATAACTCTCGCCCTGGCAGCATCTCTCTGCTTATAGACGATAACATATGACTCATCAGTTTTCCTCATATAATTACTCATTGATATGACTCCCCATGATATTAGAAATCATCAACCCCCCTGCCTCGTTTTGGTTTGGCTCGAGTTGTATGTTGGACTACCATTTGTGGCCCTTTTCGAGCACTGTGTGCGTTTGTGTGTCTTACCATGGGGGATTTGTAGTATCTGGTCAGGATATTGATGAAATCTGTGATTGTCAACATTCCTGGAGAGAGAAGGGACGATTAAGACAGACAGACAGATAGACAGACGGAGTCATCAGGGCGAGTAAAGTGTGCCTAATTTGGTATGTCTTGTATCGTCACCAGCAAATCACGACATGACTGATATTAAAAACATAAGAGAGACGCAGCAGCATGAAAGAAGAGCGCAAGAAGAAAGGTTGAGAAATAACAGGCAGGGATGGAGAGAAGGCAGTGATACAGCCAGAGAGACAGAAAGGGAGACTCCATCAGAGAAGAGGAGAGGACAAACAGCAGGGCAGAAATTAGAGATGCTCTCAATCTCCTGTGGCAGCATAAAAAACCTCCTGATGACAAAATGTAGTTAAAATAAGCACTGCTCTCTCACTCTCTCTTACACACACAGGTTGTCTTACCTACAAAGCTCTGTTTCTTGCTCTCCCAGAGAGGAGCAGCTCTCACTCCATTTGCTACAAGGGCAAAAAAGGCCTTCTTCACCTGTACACACATCAACACACTGCTGTTATCCTTATCAATAATAATGTTAGCGTCAATATTACGTCATCGTTGTCAAAATGTATACCATTGATAATATTGTTAATAAATCAGGAGATTAGCAGGAAAGGCATGGTATCCATTACACAGGATTTAAGGTGCATACTCCCACAGACACGTCTACACACACATAAGACAGACAGAGAGATGGGATAAATACTTCCTTCATCTTCTACCAACACTTTGCTCCATTCTGAATGATTAATGACTTAACTAAGACCTATTGTTGAAATAAACTAGTCCACAACATCAAATATGAATGACACTGTGTGTGTGTGTGTGTGTCTATATGCATTGAAGGGGACCCTGCTGAGGAATGGATTACAGCTCTGTTTCAATCCTTCTGTCTCCATCTCTCTCTCTGTGTGCGTGTCTCCCTTTTTTCCTTCCACAACTCACTTCTCTGTGCTTCAAAGCTTCACTTTGTTTCTCTGGGATGGAGCAAAGGTCCAAAACCCACACAGAAAAAAGAGCAGCTTGGCCAAGCAGCCAGGATCAGCTATATCTCAGTGCCAACAACCAATAGAAACTCTGTTTAGATGACCGACAGGTGCCATACCAATAATATAGCAGTAAAAGGTGGGACGTGCTGTCTAATGTACTCCTGCTCAAGGGCATGTTGATGGGATACATGGCTGTCATGAGCCCAAGACCTGAAACCTTCTTATAACCGGTAACACTCAGACAGACAAACAGCGAGGCAGACAGGCCTACCTGTAGCGTGGTGTCAAAGACCACCAATTTGGAGCTGGTGGGAACAATGTCATAACACTTATGAGACTTCATGAAACGCATGTAGATGTCTCCCTCTGACTCGTCAACTGCTAGAATGATGGACAGACAGAGAGAGGGACAAAGGGGAAGGGGGGGGATACAGAGGAACATGAGTAAACTTACTGTTAGTTCTTGATAATACAAAATGTCTTCCACCATCTACATAAAAAAAACTGGCAGAGCGACAAAGTGATAAGAGTAGATAGATTGGTAGGATAGACAGACAGACAGAGGACATGTATAGGGGGCCATGGTAGCTCAGTGGTGGAGTGTACACTTCATAAACTGATGAAGCCAGAGGATGTAGGTTCAGACCCATCACAGGGCATCAGGAGGGGCATTCAACCTTAATCCCTCAAGCTCCATGTAAGTCTGTGTCTGCCTCCACAACATGGAGACTGATGGTGATAGATAAAATAGACCCTTTATAGAGAATATACACAGAACCCACTAACATCCATCAGCTTCAGAACCGGATGAACAAGGGAGAGAGAGTCAGACTGAACTCTAGTGGTGGTCCTCGCTCTGTCATCAAATTAACACACCAGCGTTAACACAGCATGCAAGCTGTGTCGCATAGGGGAATTGTGTGTGTGTGAGATACAGCCATTGCGTCATCTTTCAGCTCTGATTGCCACTCTGATGATAACACGTTGATCAGCTGAGCTTGTTGCTAAGCTGTCTGTTGCTATGACAACACAATAGCTGATCGCTCCACAGTTGTTGAGGGTGACGCGGCTGTCTAGACCTCAACAACCTAGTGTTGGCCCTCTGCTGACTGACAGGGTTGTTCAACGTGCAGCCTCTCTCACCATCAGACAGAAGACTGGTAGGATTATGGAGCCTGACTCCATCATACACATCGAGAACTTCACCTTTGGCTAATAGGGAGAAATCTCAGATTTCTGTTTTAATTCTGTTAAACCCACAGATGTGGCCTGTTTGGTGGATAAGAAAGTCCACCTTTCTTTCTTTTCCTCTACAACAGACCTCACATCACATGGAGCAGCAGCAGCTCAGCCTCTAACTGGACCACAATATCACTCCCTTCACACAAAAATAGCTCCACAGCAAATGGCTGCCTACCTACAGCATGTGCGTGGAGATAAATGTGTAAGTGCGTGCATGTGGGAACAGATAAATAACATTGCGGGGTGTGGGGAAACAAGGAAACAGTGCGTTATGTAATCTAGAGTAAAAGGAACAATGCCATAATCCCCATCCACATCCCATTCAGAACAATTAGTGAGCTCTTGTAGAGCCAAGCAACAGAACTAAGCCTCTAAGCTTTGTTACGGCAGCACCCTCGTACCCTCCAGCCGCAACCTAGCTTGCCTGTGGAGTAATATCTAGGCTGCCGTGAAGTCACATGATAACCCCAGCAACATACTTTTACTCACAAACTCAACCATGAAATATTGAAGTGAGACAGTTTAGTTAATGTCGCTGCTGGTGAAACTGGACAGTAGATTCATGACGCCACAGCCAGACAACACAGATGGTTATCATGTGAAGGTTATTGGTCATGTCATGTCAGGGTCAACCACTTACCTGACGTCAGGTCATGGATCCACTAGAGCCCATCCTAGTGTTCATTGGGCAGAAGGCAAAGAAACACCCTGGACAGGTCCCTAGTCCATATGAGGGAATGAATGAGGGATTAAGGCTGAAGCCCCCACAGTGGGTTTGAACCCACATTATCTGGCTTGTTAGTTCCCAAAGCATCTGTTCTACCCATGAGCTACCATGGCTCCCTGTGTTATTGGTATGAATTGCAATTCAGTGTGAATGCTCGTCATTGACATGCTATCACATTTTGGCAGACATGTCAATAGGTTGATACAGACAGGAGGAAGAGGTTGACACATTCATATCAAGTGATACAATCCTACAAGATTCCAAGAAAACACAAAGTAGATCAACAAGATCATCGGTAGCAGAGAATGTAGCAGCCATTGTGCTTAATTCACTCACAACCCGCCACTGGCTCAAGCTCAAAGTGGATGACGACACCGGGGCTGGCATCCATTCATCACAGGAGCCAGGGGCATTCTGTCACGACATATCAACATCTGATCGGCTGAGGATAGAGACACTCAAAGTTGTAATGAGTGTGCAGCTTGGAAAAGGCTAGCAAAACAAACCAGGGTTAGTCCAAGGTGTGATGCGTTTGGATGACATAGGACATCCCTGTTCAGCCTCATGAGAGAAAACGGGTCATTGAATTCAGGCACATTTCAATTTAACTACAAATTATGATCCAGTTTTGATAGGGCCAACAGAAAGAAGGGAGGCCATGATGGCCCTTATAGCCCACCACTGTCTACATGTATGTATTGTGCTGTCTCTGTGTACTAACTTCGTTGACTTGTTATCTGTGAGACCACGTCAATCTGTTAGAGGTCCTGTTGTCAGAGCTAATAGAAGAGGATTAAATTACACCAAATTTTTGAGGCTAATAAATTCACAAATTAATCTGTACTGGCAGTCACTTTAGCATGTACAGCAACCAGCCTTTATTTGGAGATGGACTTCTCTAAACACGAACTCCATTGGTAAACAAACAGCAGTGCTGGATGAATACTTAGATTTAGTAGTTTCCAGCCTGGCAGCCGGTCATGTTTAGAATGACTAACTGTGGCTCATGGCCCAGCTCTATCCTACCCACTTTCCCATCAGTGGGTCTATTGTTGTGGCCTAAGGGCCTGAGACCAGGCCAGAACACCCC
>OMLC01043489.1:0-11989 GCA_900302585.1 Regalecus glesne
ACCCCATTCAAATGCAATGAATAATGTATTTAGCATAGAAATATTAAAAATGTATTAATTTTCATTTATTTAGTTAATAGTCAATTCATTAACCACATCAGGTCTATTCCACATTACAATGCATTACATCACATCAAATCTCACAAGGCCCATTATATGCTTCTTACTCATCTTGAACATTATCCTTTGAGCCCTACTCCAAATATATAATTTTGCATATTCAATTTACTTGCACCATACTGCAGCAGCTCAGGAGTAGACCCCACATTTCAGAAATTGATAAGTGAGATGAGTGTGGATTCAGACCCACCACTGGGCATCAAGAAGAAAGAAAGTATTCCCTTATCAGTCCCGCAAGGGGAAATTTGGATTTCTCTGCATTTTAATCCATCCTATTGTATAGCAAAAGTGAGCTGCCACCATATGGCGCTCAGGGAGCAGTTCGGAGTTCTGTGTCTTGCTCAAGGACACCTCAACATGCTTTCTGCAGGACCGGGGATCGAACCTGTAACGTTCCGATTGCCAGACAACTGCTCTACCCACTGAGCTATGCCGCCCTACAACCTTAATCCGCCACGCTAAACCTATTTTCCTTGTCCACTCCTAAAATCGCGAAACGTAAATATGGAACTATGGAAATATTATAACGTGAAGACAGGGCCTGCTTGCTTTTTCATACTGCATGCCAGTCCAGTATAAAATAGGAGAGTGCAACACAGTGTTCAGTCTATTTCAGGAGGAAACTGCAGTATACTATACTAAAAGAGGTCAGTTTTTACATGTCACATGTATTTTATGGGTGAACATATAGACTTAGGGGGAGCCAATGGCATTAGGGCCGGATGCTCTCCCTGATGCCCCATGGTGGGATTGAATCTGGGACATCTGGCTTGTCATTTCCCAATGCACACACTCTACCTACCTGACCCACTGCAGTCCCCCCATATAGTAGTATACTATATGCCTACTAGTGTATGGTATAGCATAATATATATGGTATAGTGTATGGTATAGTATAGTGTATATGGTATATTATAGTATATGTTGTACTATAATGTATATGGTCTAGTAAACATTATACTACACTAGACTACACTAGAAATGTGCTACATGAAAAATAGTGCATTTACTTTTTAGATTTTTTTTTTCCCTTTTGGACCCCATTCTTGTGGAACAATCTACCTGCTGCCATCATATGAACTCTGTTGAGCCCTTTACATCTGAACTTAAGACTCATATTTTTTGCCTTAACCTACAATTAGTTGCCTTTATATTTTGTGATTCACAACCTGTACTGTACAGCGGTTGGTTTCCGTCTCAATGAATTTACCAAGTCCTGTTCGACTGTTCAACGAGATTATAGATTATAGAGCACATGTTATTGACGAATGCAAACTGTTCTCTCTCTCACGTCATTTCTGTCTCTGAAATGTCTTGTTCAAGATTGAAAGTGTTTATTGTCCCTCCGGTTGTACATGTACAATCGTGTGAAATTCTCAGAATGGGAGACTCCATTTTTTTTTCTCTTTTTCTGTGTATGTGACCCGGGGAGAGCCTGGGAGACTTGGGCCAGGTGTTACTATTTTTGCGTTAAGTCTGTGATGCCTGGTTTGTGGTTCTCTACCACTGCAGCTACTGTGGCCTCTTCAAAGTTCATCATCCAGTGAGCCGTCCGTCGCCCATCTTTGACCACTTGTCCAGGGTCAGGTTATGAAGTCATCCTGGAGCCTATCCCCGCCTTCATTGTGGGAAGGGCAGGGAGACACCCTGGATGGGTCACTGTTCCATATCAGGGTTTGAATAGTTGAGGGTTTGGTGTCTGGCTCAGTGACACATGACACATTCTTCATATGATGAGAATTAAACTAGTGGCTACATTTGGAGAATTATCACTCTTGATGTTCATTAATTAACACTGTCACTATTGAGGCAGTTATCATAATTATCATCTCTTGTAATTCCATTATAATTCTGTTATCCTCTCAGTCTTGTACGCTATAAACTTTTTTTTAATTCTGTATACACAACATCCATTGTCCGCCTGTCTGTCTTGAGATATCCCTCCTCTGTTGCTCTCCCTGAGGTTTCTTCCCTTATTTCCTCCCTGTTAAAGTTTTTTAAGGGAGTTATTTCATATCTGTTGTAAAGGTCTGAGGACAGGAGTTTGTGTAAGTGTAAAGCCCACTGAGGCAAATTTGGAATTTGTGATGATAGACTTTGCAAATAAAATTGACTTAACTTACCAAATATGGTATAGTATAGTATTTTTAGAAACAAATATATGGTATAGAGTCTATGGCATAACATATGATATAGCATATTTGGTAGAGTATAGTGTACATGGTATAGTGCAGTATATTTGGTGTAGTATATAGTATAGCATAGTGGTTGTGGTATATGGTATAGAATAGTGGTATATAGAATAAACCTGGGTGTCACGATTAGTCCCCATGTTATGGGGTGGACACAGACATAGGAAAAAAAAGGTGACATTTGAATAAAAATGTTCACTAAAAATTCCAATTTCAAAACGTATAGTTTTGAACATACCCTCTTTCATCTAATATTCAATATACGGTTTCAAATAACCTTTAATCCGTTTTGATTATTTTCAGAACAAAGGCTCTTCAGCTCCGGTTCAGCCTTTTAAATGTGTAAAATAAAAAACTATTCAATTTCTTTTTATCCAACTTTGCTATGTTATAAGGAGACCAACGTTAAAGTACTGATTATTTTTACGATTTATATGTTTTCCTTTTTCAAAAACCTAAAACCAGTTTGATCTGATCTGTGCGCCATGCTTTGTCCCTATTATCAGGAATATGTGTTTGACAACAATGTGTTTGTGCACATGCAATTTTGTGTGTGGTTGTGTGGTGTGCATATGTGTGCACATGAACCGGTTACACCGTTTGTGTATAGTTTGGCTTAATGGACAGAAACCAGGTGAAACCCAGTTGTCACACAACTATTTATTGTGACATACGAGATGTTGTGCATCTACCTTCTATAAAGATATAGGGCAAGAGGAATCGGTGACAGTAACCTAACCAAAAGTCAATCAATAAAACATCTTCCCACTGCATTCATTACATAAAATGCAGTTCAACTCAAGTATGATGCTAGAATAGAATGCATTGGGATATTGCAGTGGTACACCAAAACATGTCAAAATATTCAAATCGAGACAATAACAAAAAGAGATGGAAATGACTAATCTGAGAGGTCCATTTTACACGACAAGATTAGTCCCCACGTTGTGGGTGGACACGACTAAGGTTGGACGCCTTTCCTGACGCCCCACAGTAGGTTCAAACCCAGAGACTCTGGCTTGCCAGTTTCTGAAGCGTACGCTCTACCACTGAGCTACCACACCCCCACAAATCTGAGAGTAAAATGTAAAAGCAGCATTCTCGTATACAAAGCAAAATAGTTATTTTAAAAAAAACACTATAATGGGATGAAAAAGGCCTTATCGTAATTTGTACGGTGTGATTTATGGTTGCTATGTGTTGTATAATATTCATGCTACTCTCCCATCAGATGAAATCTATCCAATAATATACGCAACGATGTGGAGTAAATGAATAGAGACATGAATAATAAGGCTGTTGAACGAAATGAATAATTAGATGATAAAAACGAAAAAAAGAACTGAATTATGAACAAAACATGTGCATTTATGCAAAGGGATGTTTGCGAGTGTGACTCAGCACATGCATCTCAAGAGTGTGATCGGCTGTATGTGTAGGTATATGTTTTGCTATATGCGGCCTTGGCGTCAGTGTGTCTCCCTTTCTTTAAGGCGAGGGTGGATAGACAGGAAAATTTACGACCTCTGCTGTGAGTTATGGCCTGGCACACACCTACATTGTTAACACCACCTGTGTGCACGTGCACGTTTGTGTATGTGTGTGCATGCTTGCGTGTTTGTGAGTGTGTTTGAGACGGAGACTAGGAAACCTGATAGACGATGGCAAACGTGTTTCATGAAGCCCTTTATGTGAGAAGCTGTGTTTTGGTTTGTGTGTGCATGACACGGGATGGGGTTGAGTAAAACGTGCACACGGTAGACGCAGCACATGCGTGGAAAATATTGCTAGCTAGCTAGCTAGCTAGAGAGATATAGTGGCCACAGTGGCTTAGTGGTAGAGCTTGTGCCTCCAAGTCAGGCGTCGAAGGGTGTGATCCCACCGCAGCGCATCAGGAAAGGGCATTTGGCCTAAGTCCACCATGCTCGGTAAAAGTGACCATGTTGTAAAGCACTTTGAGAGGTCGCTAGAGTAGAAAAGCGCTTTATAAAAGGAGTCCATTTACCAGATAGACAGACAGCAAGAGAGACAGACTTTTGAGAAGGAGTCATTCATCACTCATCCTTTTTTGCCAGTAAATGTGAATGAGAACAGGTATGTCAGCACTCCGCAATGTCTCATCATCTACAAAACCACTTCCTACTGTCTGGCATTATACTGGACACACACCCATATATGCACGAACACACACTCATGATTGATGGAGACCTGTTTTTACACCTTGATCGTCACTCCAATTATTATTCTCCTCCTTCTACCACCTTTCCCAGCACTGGCTGGCTCTACTATTCCTATCTAGCCTAAGTGCCTGTATCAACAATATAAACACAGTAACTTGAGCCTGGAGATGTTTCACAAAGTGTTGAAAGAATCATCTTTGCCTTCTCTGAAAATGACACATCACACCGACTTAAAGTGAGGCTCTGAAAGTTGGCAGCACACTCTCCTATAATGACACTTGACTGATTGATGCTTCCCAGTGTTTGGACCAAGTGGAAAACAACTGGTATGTTTCAAGCGGAGTCGTGCCAGTTTAAGGCTGGGGTTGTCTGAGGGTATACAGCCTCACTTTTCCTTACATCTACACCTCAATGTTTCATTGACTTTGACTATATCCTACCCATTCTCACGTCACAAACGGGAAACAGATGGTGCTCTTGGGGAGTCAGCGCCGCACGTCTCATCGATGAGTCACACTTGCCATATTCTAACAAACACGTACGTACATATAAATATATGGTAAAGCGGAATTCTCCGGTGTTCACGATCATGCATAGGCTGTTTGTCGATATCAAGTGCAAGGGGAAAATTGTAAAGATTTTTTTTTAAAGTGAGAATGTTCTGTCAATGAGAAATTAATCGTATGAAAGTCTCCATATGTGTATCAAGGGGAAGCCATTTATCACATCTTTCTGATAGACTAGGGTTCGAATCCTTACTGGGACCCCTCGTGACGTGCAACATAAACCTGAACAGTCATCTTGACTGGTGTTCTCAACCTTCTACCCAATGAATGACAACAAATGTGCAAAATATCCTGACTTGTAAATTTTGGTGATACTTATAATATTTCTAGTTATTGTAAGTTACGTCTGATGAGATTATAAACTAAAAATACCTTGAATAAAATGAGACATAGCGCAAATCAGTCATAATCGTACACAGGGCAGGGCTTGCTGAGCAGATTTAAGGGGTAACAGTGCCTTAATTGTGTTGCTTCACTAGCATGGGAAACATCTGGATGCCATGAAGTATTTGCAAAGACTCTTTACAGTTAATTTATTGCAGTACGTGGGAGTACTTGTATCGCTGCCTCGCTGAGTGTGCCATCATTCATAAGAAATGAAGCAAAGTGTTTTAGCAATCTTGTAAGATCTGCAGATGAGCTGCAGCTCATAAATGCGACGGAAAAGACTTCATTAAAAAAAAACAAGCGTTTTGCTCGCCAGAATTATCAGAGCAGATGTTGAGCTTTCAGTTTAAGGGGGAATTATACATTATGACAAGAGCTCATGTCCATTATGTTAAAGCAAACAAACAAACAAAAATAAATATATAAATATGTGAACAGAAAACAAAATTATTCCAAATCTTTACCTCATTACTGGAACCCGATACCAGAAAGACTGCCTTAAGAATCAAAGAATCATGTGTGTGTCTGTGTGTTTGTTAGTATGTGTGTGTGTGTGTGTGTGTGTGTGTACACACTCAAACTCAGGGTGATGTGATGCATTAAGTGCAGTGGGGAAGAGGGAAAACTAATTGTTACTTCCTGCTCACTTGCTTTCTAACTTCTTGCTTACAACTTGCTGCTGCTGGCTAGCCCTTGTGATGAACAAGGAGGCAGCCCGGTGTGTAAGTCTTCCTCCACTAGTACATAGCCTCTCCTTCCCCCAAGACCTCTGCAAGGCCTCTGAATGGCCACACACAGCAACTGGGTACCTTGCAGCCAGTTACTAACTTGGTAGGGGATCTCAGAGCTGTAAATATCCCGATGCTGTTCATGGCCAACCACTGCCTTGCTCCCTTGTCCGAAGACTAATGAGACAACAGCTAGGGGAGGACACACTGAGAGAAAAGCAATGTGTTCGCCGGTACACATTATGTAGTTCTTCGATAGTCCAGCTTCGTAAAGTCATGATAGGAGACTGGTAATCGTGGGTATAAGCCCTTGACACTAGGACTAACATGTCAAGGCTAAGACGGTGCTACTGAGGACTGCGTACCTCCTGTGGAACTCTAAAAACCGTATTGTATAGGTCCAAACCCAGGACCATGGTGTTACACTATTGGATGTTTCCCTTCTGTGTCCTTTCATTTTCTCCCTCTGTTACATTACAGGCATTTAGCAGACGCTCTTATCCAGAGCGACGTACAACAAGTGCGTAGGGTCAACGTACAAAAGATACTGGAGCAACAGTAGAGCGAGATAACAATCCTAGTGCCGTCATAAGATGTCCATGTCTGCAAGGGTTTCCTCTGGGGGCTCCAGTTTCCTCCAACCATAAAAAAGCATAGTTGGATTAATACTCCTGCCCATTAGGGGCAGCATGGCTCAGTGGGTAGAGCGGTCATCTGGCGATTGGAAGGTTGCAGGTTCGATCCCTGCACCTGCAGAGAAGCGTCTCGAGGTGTCCTTGAGCAAGGGTGCACGGACTTAGATGGAGCTTGGAGCATTAAGGCCGCATGCCCTTTCGGACCCCCCGTGGTTGATTCAAACCCACTGCCTCTGGCTCATCAGTCCCTAAAGTGAGTGCACTAACCACTGTACTACCACAGCCCTCCCTGCTCCTACACAATAGGACGGGTTAAATGCAGAGAACTAATTTTATTGTAGTATTTATAATGACAAATGAATAAATCTTCCTCTTTTTGTTGATGAGGAGGATGTCGCCATCACACTCCATGGACTACCAGCAAGAGTGTGTAGTAGTCATGGACCTTTTAGGGTTAAAGATCCACTAGACCTAGAGGAAATTATGATATGGCCATGCATGTGTTGTTCCTAGAGCATCATAATGTTGCTCCAGGACCATCATTGCAACTGACCAATTACACTGTGATGTCATGCCATTGCAACTCTCGGAAAAAGACGGTTGCAGGATTAGATTGCGGGTTAGCCATTGTTAGGTTAAGGTTAGCTATCAGTTAATATTAGGGTACAATACATTTTAGGTTATGATTAGGTTGAGGTTATGTTAGGTTAGCCTTGTTATTTTTCTGGTCCTTTTCCTCGTGTTGGAAGGCTGGCGGTTAGTCTTGTCTGACTGTCTGTTATGGAGCTATAATGTCATATCTAACAGCTACTTACTACCATTTTAAGTTTTATAGTATAGACCTACCATTGAGTCTTTCTTGGAACAGCATACTTAGTGGTTGAGGCGGTTGGGAAGGGCTCGATGACATCTCCTGGTAGCACTTGGTCACTGTCTTGCTCAAAGCCAGAGGTCTTGGTGTCGTTCCTTGATAAATCCATTATATTAAAATAGCACAATAAATATTGTATGATCACAATAAAAAATGACACAGCTATCAAAACAAGAACGTACATGAATTAACAACCAACATTTTAAAGTGAAGCTTAATCTGATAAAATCCTCTATTATTACAAGATAAAACTAAAATCAAATTAGGAACAGGCATGTGACTGACTGCCTGCTAGATGTTCTGACCTGGTGGTTGGTAGACTTGGTCTTTTTGAAGTCTTGACTAGCCTCAGGTAGGGAGCTGCTCTGTTAGTTCTTCTTTAAAAAGATGTCTGATATCTCTCCCCTTCTCTGAATGATTGTTTTAACTGATCCCGAGCCAAAATAAGATTATCTGTGGTTATGATTCTAAGATTCCGATTACTTACATTTTAACCCAATCTTAATCTGAAATTAAAAAATCCCATATCAATAAACTCTGAAGTAAACAGTTAAATTTCTTACACCTTTACAATAGCAAACGTGCCATCTGTAAATTCAACAATATTTTTTATAAAGTTAAGAGATTGATCACACCAATTGTTAATTTTGAGTGTAGGTATAAAAATGTAAACAAGTTAGTGGATTTCAAATTGCTAAATGTTTGATAATGACAGCTGCCCGATTAGCTAAACTCATACGCTGTCACTTACAACGTTGCACTTGTACACACTTGGTGTGATTTACTAGCATACATGTTGGTCCATAATGTTGGTCCGAAGTTGTAACTATCTCTTGCCTGGTTAACTGTCTGATATGGAGCTAAATTACCAATGTACATGTGCACAGCGACTCAATGGTCATCATTGTTGTTCTGGAAACCTGAACCCGATAATAAATCTTTAAAGTTACTTTAATGTGGCGCTTCAGCGAGTCGATCGAAGCTTGTGCCAGCGGATACTATAATTGTGGTACTTTTCTAACTTCCTCCTCGGCTATTAGAAAAGGCGTCATCATCAAGAGGTACCTTAAGATGTCCCCAACATCTAACTGCCAATAGTGAATGGATTTGTTTGGAGTGCCACGCACCGTAGCCAATCAGATATCAGCAATGTCCAGTGCCACCCCGACCAACCCTTCACCCGTACTTCTGACGCAAAGATATTACATCACAGCAACGTGATTCGTCCATTGGCATTGATGGTCTTGGTGTAACATTAAATATAATGTGGGAAACAATTCGAATACGGCGATACACTATTACGCATGGGCTTCAACTGTTTTTCCTATTTCTACCCCAGCTCATCTGTTGTTTGGTGTGTAAATCCTGTAATTAGGAAAGGAAAAGACAGACATTAATATGGTCATTGTACTCTTATAATGAAATTAGTTCTCGGCATTTAACCTATTCTTTTGTACAGGAGTGGTGGAAAGCTGCAGAGCCCAAGGATCAATTAGGGGCTCGATGAGTAGTAAGGACACTGACTTCAGCACTCTTTCTGGCGGAGTCGGGGATCAAACCAGCGACCTTCCGATTACTATTACTCGCAGACTCTGGCCCGTCAGTTCTCGAAACATGTTTTCTGCCATTGAGCTACCTCGTTGGGTCTATACGGATTACAACTACCATGGGCTAGCTGGCGGTTGCCCGTGGTAAAATCCTCACAGCCCTAGCGTTAAGAACGCTTCTAATCGCCAAGTTAGAAATCGGTGATTTTTAGCTCAGTAGCTGAGCGTTTATCCCCTACACGCTGCTTTGGGTTGTATTGACGAGGCAGGTTCCGGACCGGTGAGCGACAGTTCATACGATCTAGGCTACACCGGCATCCATGTTCTATATCTTTTGACTACTTATTCTTTATGCATTATTACTTTTTAGACGTATTAATTCCTATTCTTACATTTGCGATCACGGTACAATAGTTTGCGCGTTAACTTCGGCAACTGAGTAAAAATAACGGGTTCGAATTCGTCCTGGGGCGCTAGGACAGGTATCTGACATTCATCTTCCAAGCTCAATGTAATTCCGTTTCCATCCCCACAACGTGGGAACTAATCATGACACGTAAAAAACGGATCTTTGCTTTTCTACATTTACTTATTCTGTTATGCCTATTGCTTTACAGACACACACACAACAACCGAAGTAAGTGCAGCCTAGAGTGTACAGTTTGTATGAGTTGTTTTGGGGAAAACTGCAAGAATTAAAGTTTTAAGTGAAGTTCGCCACACAACTTTGAATGACTACTTTTTTCTTCCATCACAACTCGTGGAGCTAAAGAGCGGATACACGAACAGCGCCACACCGCCATTGCAGCACACACCGTGGTTGGAGGAGGGATTACACTCGTAATCCTTCCGCGTATCGAGTGTGAAGTCGTTTGCGCGAACGCTTCTAGCGGAAGTTGCTAACAGCAGTTCCGGAAGCAAGGCAATGGGTCCGTTCCGACCACGCACACATACTCTTGAGTATGCAAACTTAAAGAACACAGTGGAATCTTATAGAGCCCCGCTTTGCATAACATGGTAAAATAAACACCTCTGTCTATGACAGTGTGTGCCAACAATAGAGGGAAGGAGTGTATAGAGATAATTATGTACCATTGTTCAAGTTTCCAGATGCGCCAAACACCCTCACAGACAAAGTCTGGAAGACCAGAATGCGCAGAATGCTTGTGTTGACAACAAAAGTTAGAATTAACTATTGACTGCTGTCTGTGCATTTGGTTCTTGTATGTACATGAGCACGTACCCTTTCACATGCGAGAACGCATATGTAGGGTACCGCATCAGGTCAGTGGTTCCCTGAGGCTCCTTGCGCCATGCCCCCTACAGATGACATTACAGATAGGACAGATGGGGTAAAAAAAAGTCCAAACGTGATCAGTTTTAGAGCCTCATGACCTGAGGGCTGCAAAGGTCAAGAAGGAAGGCCTCCCGGGAATGGGCGGTGAGATGTTCTCAGATGTGACATCATTATGAGGATCAGTAAGGGGAAAAGCCTTGGACAAAATACAAACTTCAAGTTGACCCCCGGCCCCATTATCCATCTGTAGTATATGTCATGGGTTGCTTATTCTTTTTGCCACCGGCAGTAAAATATATTTTAATTCTTGAAATAGGATCGTATAAGGAGTTTGCAGAAAATATTTTTTCATCAGCTAGTTGTTCTCTTCTGGGATCAATGTGTTCATTGACCAAGCTCTGCATTAAGGGTGGCTGAATCACTTCATCCCTGTAGTCCTAGGCATTAAAAGCAACCTCTTCACCCCGCCACTCACTCTGCTCTTTCAGGTGAAAATCCCCTTTTCCATCCATCCATCCATCATCAAACGTTTATCCGAAATCAGATTGCAGAGTCATACCGGAGCCTCTCCCAGCACTCATTGGATAATAAGCGGGGAAATACCCTGGACAGATCCCCATCCCATCTCAGGGCTTGAGCAGTTAGGGGTTCAGCATCTTGCTCAAGGACACTCCAACAGGCTTTCTGTACTCGAATTTGTTTTCTGAGCATTTTGCTCATGTAGTAAGTGTACAGATACATATCATGAGCAATATGAAGGTCATGGCAAACAATAAAAGGCTGGTGTCATATGCATTTGCATAATTTCAATATAAAACCAGTCTATTGTTGTGTGGTATCACCGTATTGATTATAAGGGTTGGGATGCTTGCAGTCAGCTCAGACTGAAGTTGTCACCTGTTTGAGTGACGAAACATTTCTGAATAAAATTCTGATCCAGTTGAACCGATTCACCTTTTTCGTGATTCCCTTACCTGGATTATTGAGCATGCATCAAGACGTAAAGGTCACGACCTTTGCATACTTGATCTTTGGCAGCACGGAGCAGATTGAAACTCATTTTACTGTGGCACTCAAAGCAAATAATTCTGGGTCACGGCATCACTTCAACTACATGTCTAAATAGTCAAATGACTAGTAAATTGATAATAAACTCAGTAAATTTGAAATAGCCAAAATCCCTGAGCCTATGGGCAGTGGCTCAGGGGAACAAATTGCTCTTCCTTTGTCCTTGCAGCATGTGGGAGCACACAAAACCACTGTTTATAAATACTTTGACGTGGTCATTTCCTCTTTAGCACTAATGGTATTTTTGCCCAAACGCAGCTAAAGTGAGAGAAATGCTGAATAGAGACATCATGAAAGAGGCTGGAAGCCATGCTGGGCTCTCAGACAGTGTGCAAGCGTGTGTTTAAACAGTCTCTTTGAAGCTAAATGTGAAATGATTAAGTCCTCTCCGAAGTACT
>OMLC01043491.1:0-13483 GCA_900302585.1 Regalecus glesne
GCCAGAGCTGCTTTAACCCACCAGGTAACCCCCCCGAGAGATGAGTCACAGTGGGTGAAACACTGGGTTAACACGGGAGGACCCAGGAACCGAGTTATCTAGTCTGAATGTGAGAATCTCTGTCTGTGTGTGGCTTCTCACTTTGACAATGTGCTTCTTTTTTTTAAATCTGTGGCGGAGATAATCTGACGTTGTTAACTTTATAAATAATGAAGAAGACCTGGTGTCATGTGTTGGAAACCATAGCCGACGGCCGGATGTGACGTGTCACCACAGAGGCCATTTAAGAGTTCTGCAAAAAGCATCAAACCGTTTCTGAAGATGGACAAAGCCGTGAGAGGAGGGGGGGGTGCTAAAGGTCACGATGTACAAGAAAAAAACAGATAAAGCTTGATTGATGGGGTGAAATTCCACACTAGGTCAAAGGTTGGGTATTGGATTTGATTTAAGTGAAGGGAGCCAGAGCGGAGGACATGGGTCATCTGTGGGAATCCTCTCTGAGGCCTGTGAATGGGGACATAACCAAGCAAAGGGCTGAGCCAGCACTAGCAGCGCTATGGACATGTTCTAGTTTATGGTCTTCTAATCAAGCCGTGGAGGGCAGTAAGCCAGAGTTGAGGCTGTCCAAAATCCCCTCCATCCTGCTTCAATTCCCTCCCCTCTTTAAAGTCCCCCAAGAGGTCTGTGACAGGAGCAGAGTGGACGGGCCATGCCCGAGCACTTACTGATCACATCTACAGTAGCCCAGAGATTTGGATTCTCTTTACATCCTTCTCCCACTGCAAAGAACCACACAGACAGCTTTCACACAGCGATGCCTCCATACGACACGAACCCAAAGGAACAAAAAAAACACTAAATATCTATCAATACATCCGTCTTCACAGATTGACAGAGCTGTAAGTCTGGTCAAATCTAGACATACATGTTCACACGTGGAACATGGGTTTGCTAAACCTGTTGATTTCACTCTGACTGCGGTGGTTTCACAGAGGGCCGTGTTTGCAGGCGTTCACATCACATGATTCCACTTCTCACACTGGAAATGTTCAGTACCGAGAGCTTTGTGGTGGGACCGTGAATAGATACCACAGCAAATGTGGTGTGATCATGCTGCTGATAATCACCCAGTCTGTTTCCATCACCGCCATGAGCCTGAGCGGCATGGTGTCTCTGGTTTGATAGGTGTGTGTGTGTGTGTGTGTGAGAGAGAGAGAGAGAGATCATTACTGACAGACCTGGGCCCTGACAGTAAACCCCACAAAGACCAAAATAATGATATTCCAAAAAAGTTCCAGATCTCAGGACATTCTACCAAAGTTCTCCATTGGTACACAACATGTAGAGCCCTGCGCCCACTACACCCATTTAGGACTAAAAATGAGTTCAAAAGGAAATTTTAACAAAGCAGTTCATGAGCTGAGAGGCAAAGCACGACGGGCTTTCTATGCCATTCAAAACATATACAAACAGAAATACCTATTCAAACCTGGCTAAAACTAATGGAGTGTGTCATTGAACCAATGGCACTCTATGGCAGTGAGGTGTGGGGTCCACTCACAAAACAAGACTTCACGCAATGGGACGAACACCTCATAGAGACCCTGCATAGAGAGCTCTGTAAGATTGTCCTACTCGACAGAGGACAGCTACAAACAATGCATCTACGACAGAATTAGACCAATACCCACTGATACTAAAAATACAACAAAGAGCAATTAGCTTTTGGACACCTCTAGAACTAAGTAACCTCCTCTCTGATCATTACCAAGCTGAGTAGCAATAGGAGCCCCCTTACCCAACTGCACAGACCTGCTCTACGAACACAGCTCAGAGACAGAACACACCACCAATCAGACTCAAACAGATTGTAACACAGTTAAAACAAAACTACCTCATCTATTGGCAAACTCAAACAAAAACACAAAACAAAATACAATGCTATCCGACTCTAAATCCACAGGACACCATAGCAGATGATGTGAGCATGGTGACTGATCACCATCTAAGAACCCTGACAAAGTCCACACTGAGTGAGGACAGCCTTGCTATTGAGAGGGGGAGACACGGGCAAACCTGTCTGCCTGCAGAACAAAGGCTGTGCTCCCACTGCTCCCTCAGTGAGCCAGAGACAGAGTTACACTTCCTCACCACATGAGAACAATACAGACACCCGAGAGAAACAGGTTTTAAACAATTGGAACAAAAAAAAAGGTTTCCTTAATTTAATGGATGAGGAGAAACTACCAGTCATACTAGGGGAGGAGCCAGACAGCTGTAGTTTAGCAGCACCCTATGTCAATGCCTGCTATAAGATGAGGGACAGTGAGGGACATTCAGCTGACACATGTTAATTTGCTTGGCGATGGTTTATTGTTTCATCATCTTGTTTCTTACTTTTCTTTTAGTACAGTATGTTTGTTTTCTGTATTCTGTTGTCTGTTTGGCAATATGTATATTGATACGTCATGCCAATGAAGCCCTTTTTTGATTTTGAATTTGAAGATAGAGAGACAGAGAGAGAGAGAGAGAGAGAGAGACCAACAATACCTAAGTCGTACGACAGAAGCACAGAACAACCAAACGTATCTAACCAACAGCTAAGATGTAAATTATACCCTGCCCTGCGGTTTTGACCAAGTTCCTGAATTCTGATGAGCTGTTGTTGTGTAAATACTTTTAGTGTTATGTATAAATGGACCCTGCAGTTGATCCTTTAGGCGAGATTTTACTGTTGATGTTTCAAGCTTCCTGGAACATCTTTGCATCAACAAATGTCTTGTCTCCCCTGTCCATTACCAGGAGCAGTGCCACTGGGACTTACTGTTATCGGAGGAGAATAAGCACAGCACCAGGACTTCCAATATATCACCTGTGCAAGTGGAATTACGCATTACCGGACCTCAGCCTCATCAGGAGACCACTCCTCCTCTCCCAGTGGCCTGCTCAGATCTACTCTCTCAGCCTGAGGCAGTGAACAGGACTAGCATGGCGGGACCCTGACATCCAATCATGGATACTCAAAAAAACCTGCTCCTAGAAGACTGACGCCAAGGAGCAACATATTTCCTCTGCTAACACACGAGGAGAGGGACGGGCGGTGCTGGGGGGGGAGGACTCTCTACCCTCAGAATAAGATGAATGAAGCAAATCGAAGCTGTGCTGGAATCAACGACATACGAAGTTACCAGCACCATGTGTATGCCATAGTGTACAGTGTGATCCTGCTGCCGGGGCTGGTGGGTAATGTGCTGGCACTATGGGTGTTCAGGAAGTATGTCAAAGAAACCAAAAAGGCTGTGGTGTTCATGATGAATCTGGCTGTGGCTGATTTGTTGCAGGTGACACGATTTATAATTCATTTCCTTTCCACATCACATGCACCTCTCACAGGGTTTTACTGCATGGGGTTTTTCTGTGGCAGCTGATGGGACTTCTCTCATCCTTGATGTTTCCATGTGTGTTGACTTGTCTGTGGCTTGTCTACTTGATAGAAATAATTCTTATCCCCTTATTATGTACTCATCTTAAAATACTAATTAGAGCATAGGAAAAAGGTGGCATTTATTGGCAATTGATCTGTTATTGATTTGACAACTACCTACATACTCTCTGGTCTCCTCAGGTGCTCTCTCTGCCTATGCGGATCTACTATTACCTAAAGCAAACCTGGCCATTCGGCCATCCTTTCTGCATGTTCTGCTTCTACCTTAAGTATGTCAACATGTACGCCTCCATCTTCTTCCTGGTGTGTGTAAGTGTGCGGCGCTGCGAGCTCATTAAAAGACCACTGAGGTACAACTCACCACGGAGAAGAGGAGACTGGTATATATGCACCGCTGGCTGGCTGCTCGTCTGCCTGGGCTGTCTGCCCTTCCCTCTCCTGAGAAACCCCAGTCAACACTCCAGTTCTCCTCTTGACACAGAGGTCAACATCTTCGACCCTACGACAAGCCCCAGCGAGGCCCCGGAACCAGAGCTGGTGTGTTTCGCAGAGCTCCCGATGAAGAGCATCAGCACCCCGGCAGCCTGGGCCCTCATGGTAACAGCAGAGCTGGTGGGCTTCATCCTCCCCTTGGTCCTAATTTTGGGATGCACTTGTCTGACTGCAGGGAGCCTTTGGGAGCCGAAAGGAAGCGCCGTGCATGATCAAGGAGAAAAGCGTAGGGCTTTGTGGACGGTGCTGAGCTGCACTCTAGTTTTCCTCCTGTGTTTTGGACCTTACCATGTCACGATGCCTCTGGACTTCCTGGCCAAGTCCAACACCCTGACCAGCTGTGGCCTGAAGGAGCTGGTCCTACGATGCCACCCTGTCACTCTCTGCCTGGCCAGCATCAACTGTGGCTTGGACCCACTCATGTACTATTTCACTACTAATGAATTCTGGAGAAGGCTGAGCAGACATGACATACCGGAAAGCTTTGCATTCACCAGACGCTTTTCCTGTGTTACAACAGAGGAAAAAGACATGGTCGATAACTAGAAAGAGACTCTCTGAGCACAGTTATCTTTACCTCAAATATGAAAAATGAGCTATTGAGTGATCAACGCTCAAACTACTTGGAGGGCAAGTTCATGTTCAGGAACTTTTACCACGTGTCTTGCTGACGTAGAAAATATAAACTCATCGCTACATGTTTTGAAATGTGCGAGCAGAAGTGGGAGTTTAGCCTAGCTTAGCTTAGTTCCGGAATGTCTACGGGTTTCATTATAGCAGCTGCTCACTAAAAGGTAGGAAACGCCGTCTCTAAAGCCGACAGTTTATACTTTTTATGCATTAGCTCAAATTTATTATTTTTCTCAGGGATATTTTCACAAACACATGAAAAATCTTCTAAAATGTTAGTGTCGAACATTTTTTCCACAACACGAATAACCGTCTTCCGCCGTAGAAGAAGATGGGTGTCGATGTTAACGGTAAACAAGTTCAAAACATAATCAAACTGTTAGGATTTTGAATTTATTTGAAAACAAATAGTTTTAGCTTTTTTGTATTAATGCCATACTTAAGAGTGAAAAGTAATGATGATCAGCGTCCGAGGAGGTATATCTCCTTTCTTTTAAGAGGAGCTGCTGATGATTCCGGTAGACATTCAGCATTTAAGCTAAGCTAGGCTAACTCGTCGTTCATTGTCTCTTCAAATCATACAGATGTAAAAACATGGATCCAGGAGTTTGGTTTACTCTTATGCAAGTAGTTCACATGGTTAAAACTCTGGAAACAAAACTACAGCTTGACATGACTAATCTGCAAAGTGAAAACAGATGCTAAAAGGACCAGGTGAGGAACGCTTGTGTTCGTTGGAACTGAAAAAAGCAGCCCACCCTAAACAATGGTCTACGGTTGGAAAACGGTTATATAAAAGTTATTTTTTAATAAAAGATGGATCCGCCCTGCATTTTCCTGGCCTTACTGTGAGTGGGGATTAAGCTGTTCCTGTTTTAAG
Source organism: Regalecus glesne (assembly GCA_900302585.1). Taxonomy (NCBI): domain Eukaryota; kingdom Metazoa; phylum Chordata; class Actinopteri; order Lampriformes; family Regalecidae; genus Regalecus; species Regalecus glesne. The sequence continues at coordinate 5,448 of OMLC01043491.1, forward strand.
GGATGGACTCCGCCTGGGCCAGCTAAATGCCTGCAACATAATGGAAAGTCAATGTACCACAATCACCATATATGAAATATCAGTAAAAAACAAAACAAAAAAAGCAAAACAAAATAAACTGAGATGTATGTGTTTCTGAGTGTCATGAATAATATGATTTTCGCAATGATCATGGGGGATTTCCCACAATATGCATACAATAATTATATCTTCTATATCCAAAACTGCTATATTAGAGAATCCAACTGACTTAAATCAGTTTACATGATAATTCTAGATATACTCCTTAAAAGGTTTCACACCTCATTTCATAACTAATATTACTTCCTTATCATTGGACAACATAATTGTCATAAGATTGTATCAGAATTTCATCCTAATACAATTACATTGAAAGACCATAAACAATGATAAAGGATTACTGCACAGTACACAATGCTTTTTTCAAAATATAGAGATGATTATGGTTCATCCTTTGCAGCTTCCATTACATTTGACAGTATTAATTATGTCTCGTGCAGAAAACACTAACTATTATTCATTGCCTAATGGCCATATGGTTTATGCAACACCTCCACTGTGTTGATATAAGGACACAAAAATCATTCTTTTGGTAAAGAAATGCAACTTTATTCAACAACAAATACAAACGAATACATTGTAAAATTCATTTTTAATAGTTGCACGCAAAACAGTAGTTTTAATCGTCTTCCATAAGAACAATTCAATTGGCTTCATTTTTGAGACAGAAATATTTTTAGAAGCACAGGCTTCTTACTTCCTGTGTGATTGTCTCTTGTTATGTTCAGTACAAGGGGAACCACTGAAAGCTACTTTCAGGAAATGTCCTTATGACTGTTCAGTGATGTGTCACTTATGAGCTCTCCAAATCAAATGCAATCCTATGTCAAAATTTGATCATCTCGTCAGCTAGCCGTTTACTGCCATGTTAAAGGAAGGAACTACTTTTTTAAACCATCTCTGGCAGCGGTTTGTCATGGGACAACATCTTCAGAACAACAGCTCAAAAGATAAACTAGGCAAAGGAATTTTTAAAAGAAATCCACTTTTTTAGAATAATTACCGAAGAGTCATTTTTGGTGATTAAAAATAAGAATGAAAAGAAATCCCTTTACCTCCATTAGTCCATAAATAACCTTCAAACATTAAATAAGATTTCTACTGGATATAAACACAAACACTGGTCCTGTAGGGATGCTAGGCTCACTTTCATCAGGTATGACACCGTCAATACTTAACGTTAATCACAAAGCAGAACAACTGAGGCCTGTGGGAGCAGCAGGAAAGTCAGGGACAATATCTACAGACTGTGAGAGGGGGACTCTTGGACAAGGAACCCTCTTGATCCAAAACTAAATCAGAATCTGAACTCTGCAGACAGTCCAGATTACTGATAGACAAACTTGTTTCCAGTAACATACAGAGTTGGTCAACCCTACCCTATGCATCCATGTACAAGCTGTTGGCAACTGCAGCAGCAGGCTGACACACACAAGTTTGATATGGATAACTTTTCAACGTCAAGCAGGGTATTTGCTGGAATATCCCACAGCTCTTTAACTTGGGTTTTAACACTGCAATACATTATTCAAAATAGGATCAGTCTGCAGGAAGGTATAGTTTCAAAAAATAAATAAAAAGTCCTAACTCTTTAATTAGCATGATAAGCAGGTAACTAGTACAAACTAGCTAGGAGCCAAGTGAGAGTGAGTTAGCAAGACCAAGCAAGTTATAACCTATATTGCAGATTAAAGGGGATGAAGAACAAAGGGGACTAGGCTACAACACTGTAACTTAAAGGTCACATTTCACTGGGGCGGGAAAAGCATAAACCGTAGTTAGAAGGGTATAAAAATATCTTTCTGCTACTGAAAATCAGCATCCCTCTCTCTTACGATGCTGTCTATCAGCTCTCCATTTCTACTTGCTCCTCTGATTCTCTCACTCACTCATTAGCTTGTTTACACTCTTTCTCTCTCTCTCTCTCTCTCTCTCCCATCAGGCCTTGCAGATCCTGGTCTCAGTCACAAACTTATTCTCAAAATGACGGATGGTGAAACATTCCTCTGCAGAGCGCTTCTGGATCCTGCCACCTAACACACACACACACACAAAACAATTCTTCAGATGTACCTTTATTGTATACATCACCAAAATATTGAGCATCTCTGGTATCTGGTATCTAAATTTACTAAGACACCAATCTTAAGAGTAATCTATATCTAATGCCAACCCCTGCTTACCTGGGAGGTCAACACGACGCTGCATTCGATACGTTTCTTTGCCATTACACAGCCGACGGATATAGAAACCCAAGGACTTGACATCTTCAACGCGCTCTGTCACTACCAAGTCCTCCTGCACCAGATAGCTACGATACGAGCCAGACTGCAGTATAGAGAAGAGAAAGAGGGGGATTATGACAGTGTACTTAACCAATACTTAACATTATATCTTATCGTGAAAAGATATTTCATATATCAAATATAGGTTTAAATGTGCCTTCAATAATATATACCTGGATAATTGGTCAATACATGTCATTTTCTTTATTGTTATTATTATTATTATTATTAGATGGGGTGGGGTAGAATTCATGCCTCCTGGTTGGATGTAGTGGGCTTAATCCCATCCAGGGCATCAGGAAAAAGGCATTCAGCATCAATACCCTATGCTCGGTAAATGTGAGGATACATTGTAAAGTGCTTTGAGTGGTTGCTAGACCAGCAAAATACTACATAAGATTAATGAGAACAAAATAAGGTACAGTGAAAGTCATATAGAAAATGGAAGATGTAACAAAGGTTACCAGCTGGAATTGAGCTACTGGTAGTTTTCCAACTGCAGTATGCACTGCAACCATTTGACTGGAGGCAAACCCCCACATCACTTTCTGAGCTACTGAGTAATCCTACCACACTAGAAGAGTTTGCTATTCCATGAGCATGGTGTTCAACGTCACATTCAGAGTGTGCATGGTGGATAATTTGTGGGCTGTGTGTCAGTCTTGGTGCAGGTATAGTGTCCGTGTAGCTTGCGGTAGGTGTGGTGTAAATAAGCCTAAAGGTCTAACAGACTCTGAGGGTAGAGCTGAAGGAAGGTTGCTCAGGTACAAAAAAAAAGGATCACTACACCCCGTAGTAGTGTCGCCAACATAAGATAATTCAGCCTCAAAACTGTGATCAACCTAATGCCATGTACTCCCACAATCCCCACATACCACATACCCCAACCAAGTTCCCCACATAGATGTGTGTCGTAGTTTAATATCACAGGGGATAGTTAGTTTGGATCAGAGCCAGAGTTTTAATAAAGGTTGTAAACCTAAGGCTTGTTGCCTGGGTCAGACAAAATGTTGTGAAGACCGTCTGAGTGTGTCAAATTGGAAAGCCCTCTATCAAGGGTTGGGCTGGAGAGTTCTTCATCTGAAAAGTGTTGTGACTTTACAAAGCAGACCTTCCCAAAATCTATGCCCACTCCCTGTACTGGCCGGATGTGCTTGTGTGAAATGGTCAACAAAGTCTGTTCTGTTCACTCTTCACACAACTGCGTAGGCTGCAGAGAATGCTTGCCTGTGACCACATTTGTTGCATGCTTCACATTGTGATAACAAAGACATGCAAAAATTACAGGGTTCACAAAGGCAGACAACAGAGGCTGTTGGCTGCAGGATGACAGAGAGGAGATACAACTCTGCACCCCAACATGAAGACTCGTCAGCTTGGAGAAGGTATGAAATATGTCTGATACTTTAATGAAAATTGTCATATGAACTCAGTGCTTTTCCACCCAGTCTCAGCAGCCTGCTAAGATAACCTTACACCCCAGTGAGGGATTGTTTTTAATGTTTAAAAAAAAAGATAAACAAGTTATATCTCACAGCATCTGTAGTTCTGGGAAGCCTCCCAACTAACTTAAAATAATCTAGGAGTACCACTGAAACCAGTTCAATTTAAGTACACTTAACCTTCATCAACCGGGTCACTGCTCACCATCAGCTGCATGAAGAGGTCCATGAGGTCTTGGGGAGGAAGTACCACCGAGGTGTTCAGAGGAATCACAAAGCACGTCCTCAGAGTCAGATCCAAATATGCTGTAAGTTTCTACTCACACATCCACCCCCCACACAAACACATACACATACACAAACACACAAATCAGGAAAGGGTGAGAATAAACCAGATGCCTCATTTGTTGTTGCTGGAATTCCTATGTACTGATTAGAAAAGTGTCTGCATGCAAGCATGTGTCTACGTGTGTGTATGAGTGTGCGTGTTGTGTGTATGAGTGAGAGTAACTACTCCGTTTAGACATTGTGTTTTATTACAGTGTGAAATGAATTTATCTTTAATGTGAGAAAACAAGGTTGAATTCTTAACGGCCAAGTTACTTGGCAAACAAAGCTGATTCTATTTCTGTCCGTGTCACTATGAGTGGAGGATCTAAGGTGGACACCCAACATAGACACAATCAACAGAAAGGCCCAGCAGAGGATGTGCTTTCTGTCAGCTCAGGGAAATTCATCCTGCCTCAGGAACTGCTGATTCAGTTCCACACGGCAATAATCCAGTATGTCCTCTGTACATCCATCACTATCTAGTTTGGACCAGCCAGCAAACAAGACAGGGACAAACTTTAACAGACAAGTCTGCAGAGAAAATCACTGACGCCAACCTGCCCTCCATTCAAGAGTTATACATCTCTAGAGTCAGGAAACGGGCAGGCAACATCACTGCAGACCCATCCCATCCTGCACACAACCTGTTCCAACTCCTTCCCTCTGGCAGGTGCTACATCGCACTGTACACATAAACAGCTTGATATAAAAACAGTTTCTGTCTGTGGGCTGTCGTTCAAATAAACACTTAGCTTTGCAATTTTCCAATCACATATCTTATCTATACTGGTGTATTGGTGTGCTCTGTCATGTCCAGCTACCTCAGGAATGTATGCAAACAACCTGCTAACATTTATTATGCATTCTCTGCCTCATGGTGCTTTATACAGTGAATTGTTGTGCATCTATCATAAGATTTATTTGCCATTATGCTGTCATTCTATGTGACGAACCTTTGAGAACCATGAAACCGGAGTCAAATTCCATATATATGGAACCCCTACATGACCGTTAAAATAACTCTGATTATGAATTCTAAAGAGAGAAATCAATAGAATGTTGGGGCATGCAAAACAGAGTTGTGCTCAAGTGTTGCATTGTGATTTGTGATGGGCTTCCATCCTTACCCTGTGGAAGTCATGGAGGATATATGCTGGGTCCCCGGGTCTGAAGCGAGGAGGGGGGACACTGATGACAGCCATGTCATCAGAGATCTCAACCTCTTCCTCCACTCGTGGCAGGTAGTATGGCTGGTTCTCACCTCCGACACCAGTGGAAATATCACTGAACTGCATTGCACCATGGTAAAGCCTCTGCAGAAAGTTTACACACAGACACACACACACACAATTTTATATTGAATATCTGTTTGAAATTACCCTCCTCCCACATGCAAAGAAATAAAAGTGTATAAGGTGGGGTATGCAGTTTGTAATGACATCATTGAAAAAAGTTCCATAATAGTCTTTCATATCATTTTAATTCAATTGGTCCGCAAGAAAATTAAACTTTACCCACTTTTGGCTTTGTGTTCAGGCTTTAACCTGCAATGGAAGATCTTAGCCAATCAAGAGTCATTCCATAGAGAGAGGGCATTCTTATTGGCTGTTCTACTAATGCAGATGTGCATGTACAAGCAAAATTCACATCTGCCCTGCCCTGACAGTCAATCGTAGTCACAACTGTAGCCCATCCATCCATCTTCACCCGCTTACCTGAAATCAGCCCACAGAGCCTATCCCAGCACTCTGGGCAAAAGGTGGGAAAAGACCCTGTACAGGTCGCCATTGTATCAAAGGGTTTGAGCAGTTAGGGGCTCAGTGTCTTCCTCTAAGACACTTCAACAAGCTTTCTGCAGGGGTAAAATCACCTATTTTCTGATTACTAGATGATCGCCATGCCCCCGTTTATCTGAAAGGTTGTTACATTAACTCTAAGAATAAACAAAACCACCATGAAGTGGCTACTTCACGTTAAAATATATCGGTGTAAGGAAGAGTAATATTTTAGATGGATAGATTATCAACGACAGTTACAAGTTTCACAAGACTCGCCGTGACATCTCGTTATTCGCACATTGCTGATGAGGGACGCTGAGGTCATTTGGTGGGAGGGGCTTAGAAGAATGTGGCGATGGAGAGGCGGAGACGTCTGCATAGGAATGTTCAATATTACCCACTGCAGCTTTAAGTCTACTGCCTTGATACTGCATTGGTCCAGTATGGATTTCACAATAGGATTTTAATTTACTAACGTCTAAATTTGGATTACCCATTATCATTGGTCCATTTTATATGTATAGCCCACTATCGCACATTAAACATTTAAATGAGGGGGTTCACTTTTATACTGTGCATATGTATGCGTGAATGTTGAAGCACACACACACACACACACCCTTACCTTGGGGGTAAAGTAACGGTAGAGACATGCACCTCCAACAATCAGCCCACTCAATATGAAGGCAATGCCCAGCAAGGTAAGCAGACAGCGACCCGTAGAGCCATCACCGCCCTCTGCTGCAGACTCGAGGTCCTACACATACATATACATACACATACACACACACACACACACACACAAACGCCAGACATGCACAATCAAAGGGACACAACGGACATATTTCCATTTACGGAATAAAACACCATTCGTCGATGTCACTTTAGCAATACAAGCTTAATCTTATTCTGAGTTAACATTATTCTGGATGGCTGTGGGTAAAATGGCCAGCCTCTATGGTATAGGGTGCATCAAATGTAATCTGTCACCACACACGAGATGAATGGGGGCGGAGAGCCCCACTGCAACCTTTAGGGTGCACAACCAAAACGAAAACACTGCGCTTGCAAAACACGACATGTTCAGAGGCACATTCTGTAGCAATCAGGCCACGGTCACCGTGTGAGACGGCCTTCCCACGGCGGCAGACACAGGGCCACATCCACAGACCGAGACAATACCCAACAGACTACTTTACCTTCTCCGAGACAGGCACTTCTTTACCGAGCGCCTTTTGCGCCAGGGCAGAATTAAACGCAATCTTCACCATCTTGAGGCCAACGACAAAACTAGCGTCTTCTATTAAAACAGGAGATAAACAAGAGACGATTATCGCTGCGCACGACGCGTTCAGCTCCGGTTATTCTCGGAAGCTCCGCTCTGTGACGCACTTTTCTGCCTTGGCTTTATCTGACCCTTCCGGTGGTTTATGGGGATTACCGCTCACCGCTCAGCGACACACAGAAGGGCATCAAAGTACAAGAACTGGAGCGAAACGCAGATATTCTCGAAGAGGTGTTATGAGGGTGAGATAACGGCGTCTTCGGTTCGGCAGTGAGATCTAACGTATATAACGAAATGAGACGTTGAGGATTGATCTGATTAACTCTATTACCATCTAGTGGTCAAACGTAGAAACTACTCCCTGATTCACCTGACGAGAGTTTTCATTCATTGCTAGTGGAGCTGCCGAGCACAAGCCTAAAACTGATCTTATGGTAGTTGAAAATATCTAAACGTGAATTTAAGCCTTTAAACGTTTTTAAATTTTGCGTGAAATATACATGGTGCTTTATTCTGCACACAACATTGAAATTGTCCACGACCACAAATCTTTCAATGAGTCATCTGATAAATAATTTAAAACTTACTATTTATGGCTGTAGAAAGAAGCCTATTCATCCCTGTGAATATTCCTCTCTGCAAAGTTCGTAAACTAAGTAAATATATTCCCCCCTGACAGGCTGGGTTGCCAAGTTACTACCTGCCAGTGTGTCTGCCCACTTACTGGCACACACTCCATAGCCTTCACTTCAATGTGTGGAAACACAGCAGCATGCCAAGACCACATTATGTCTGACATATCCTCTGTCCTCTCTTCTTTCATAGCTCCCCCCCT
>OMLC01043492.1:0-13443 GCA_900302585.1 Regalecus glesne
TCCTGCTCACCTCTTCCCTACAAGTTCACTTTATTTTAATGACAAAGTAAATGAATATAATGTAAATTATTTGTTGCTTGGATCCAACTAACCACTACCCTAATGTAACCTTTTCTCATTTCCACCCTTGAAACAGTAGCACAGCACAGAATATTAACAATTTCAAATACTGTTAAAAAGCCACAGTGGTAGTCTTGATGTTGGTGTTTTCCTTTGTTGTATCTGTATTTGTATCATTTGTGAAATAACATCCCTAATGTCTGATAAATGTGAACCACATGTCTCCCATAAATTGCATGGTCCAGTGTGTTTGAATCTAGTTTACATTTAGAAGATGCAGTACACCCTCTCTCACCCGTAAAAACATCAGCAGAATTTCCATGGTACACATTCAGTTGCATTCCACCATTGCAACATGCTAGAAACAATGGAAAATTGTACTAATAATACATTTTGGGCAATTTATTTCTGGACTTATTGTTTCAGTTCTAATGGTTAGAACTAAAGTTTTCTGTGATATTCAAAGAAGAATATAGTTCTGCAACCTTGAAGCCAAACCAATAAATCATAGTGGCATTGCTGCATAACATTAATCAGAAAACACAGATAGCCATTTAACTCTTCCTGCAGTGTGCTGCCTATTGAACCAGATGTAGTGTAATTTACCTGTTGCTGACTGTACCCATTAGAATAATCCTTAAATCTTTATAACAGTTTACAAACTTGCATCACTTTGCTGTGTCCCGTTTCTATTTATCCGGCGCAGACCCAAATTAAAGATTTTGGCCCAGATTGAGGCCTATTTTGTCGTCTCACAAATGCACAAGAAAAATGGAATACATGTCCTGGTCCATGTTATTGGACAACTTTTTCATGCCTTGCAAAAAATTTAGGCATGAATGGCACAAATTTATTCACACTGACTGGAATGTTATGTGGACTCATCCTAATACGAACTCAGTATTGTGTGTTTTTTCTGTGACTTCAGAAAATGCTGCAGACTGTTATCAGAACATGAAAAAATATCCAGTTTTATTTGACACTAAAATGTATTATTAAGCCACAATAAATGGAAAAAACTGACAAAGCGTTTAGAGTGTACTGTAACTTATTAATTAATTTAACTCATTTGGCTCCAAAACCTTTCATTTATCAGGCGTGAGATGAGTCAAATCTCCTTTTCTCCTTTTAACTCTATGGTGTCACTTGTAGAAAGGGCTACTGCATCATCTCCCAGCTGTCAGAGCAACGTGTTCCTGTGGTCAATATGTTGTTGTTATTTTTTACTTATTTTTTCAATGTTCTTTTCACTGTTTTTGGCCTCTACCACTTTTTTTCTGTCTGGCTGGTCTCTGTCATTGTTTTACTATATCCCTTTCCGATTCTCATATTTTCCTTCATCTTCCCTCTTTATTTTTCCTTTTTCCTTTCTCTATACTTACTGCGTCACTCTAACTCCACTTCTTCCCCTTTCTCTCTCTTATTCTGTTGTTGGTGCCCTTCCACTTTTGTTGTTGTCTTCTTCCTTCTGCTCTTCCTCTCCCCCCTGGTGGTTATGGGTGAACAGTTGGCGCTGCTGCAGTACCGCCTCAGTATGTCCAGCGTGCCGTGCCAACCCCACGCCCCACCAGGCTCTGGGACCCTCCACACCTACCAAGTATTTTTACCTTTTCATTCACCCCTGCACCTTCGGGGCCTCCTGGAGGTAAACCTAGGCCACTCAGAGTATTACTTCTCATCATCAAGGGTACTTCTCTAACATTCATAAACAGGCTGATTCATTTTCCCTTCATATGGAGATTTCAGCTGTGGTTATAGATTTTGATTGGTCTACTGCCACACCATCAGTCGTGACACAGTTTTTTTTGTCCCCCCCCATCTTTAGAAGTTAAAAAGGTTAGTCTATGTGGGTTGTAGACTTAAAACCAATGGTGACAAAGGAGTGCAATATGTTATTTTAAATGTGTCTGTCCGGGGCCTCCTTTGGTGTAGGGGGTTAAGGCACCTATGTTCAGTGCATCTCTGCATCATGCAGTTTGGTGTTCGAATCCCAGCTGTGCCGTTTCCAACCACAGCCAGAGGTCCATAGTTAGTGGGTCATAATTGGCTAAGCCTCACATGGGTATAAGGGTTAGGTTGGATAAAGTATTGTGGGTTCACTAGTGTCCCCCTCTGGGTCGTCCAGGCCTCTTGGTTAAGTGAAGGGAAAGTACTCTGCTTCATTCTCCTCTGACGGCCAAGCACTGTGCTTTTCCTGTGAGTCTACGATGTGCAAAATAGTGAGGGCTAGTCGTCATGTGACTTTGAGGACTCACATGCTACGGCTTCCTACTACCTGTTGACGTTCTAGAGGGGTTCCAAAGCGACTGACCAAGTAGTAGGCAACTCGGGGAATTTGGGTGGTGAAAAAAAGGGGATATATTCAAGGAAAAAATGTGTCTGTCCAACTCCTCTAAAAATCAATCTATTTGTCTATGCCCCCAGTGGTAACTTTACCCATACATCCATGAGGGCCAAACCTCATTAGAATTCTATATAAAGCTGAAAGGCTTGATTGTTATGTCTAGTGTCATGGACAATATATGGGGCTTTGAGCCTACCTTTGAAAATTTACTTTTACGACAAAAGTCTAGGGCCCATTTTGGGTTTTGTTCTTTGATTTGGGAAATGCCTCTACAACAAGATACACTCAAGAATTCAAAATAAAACTTCCTAAAGCTGGTTTTCTTCTCCAGCATCATATATACTCTGTAATTCAAGGCTTAAGGCCTTCTGTTTGACAGACTGAAGTCCAACAGAGAAGTATCCCTGATGAAAGAATTCATCTCGGAGTAAAGCTTTTGAATTTAAATCATGGAACACAGTTGAACTGGTCTGTGTGTGGTGTTGACTGTGTGTGTGGTTTTGTTTTTACCTTTTGTTTGTGCACTCCTTAGTGTCTTGTGTGTGTATCTCTTTCTATGTGCTTTGTGGTTCATTTAACACATACTCATTCCTTAGATGACGGAATCCCCATTTAAAGCAAAAAGTACCATTACATGTTAAGGAACAAATCAGTTATCATATTAGCCTTAGTTTGATTCTATTCATTTTTTACTTTCTATAAATCTTGTCTTCATTTTATGAAATAATTACTATATATGTGCACAGACAGTTTAAAATGATAGAGTAGGGAACACTGAGGTGTTGAGGGGTTACTGACAGCTAGTATTGGAAAATTGAAGTCTCATTTTTTTCCAACCTAATTGATGAAGTGAATTGACGAGAATAAAATAGATTTTTATCCAAACTTTGGCAATGATCATTTGAAAAATGGTCTCAAAAGTATTGATGGATAGGGATTACCATCTCTTCATTAAAATCATGAAATATTGACGTTCTATGTGTGCCAGTAGTTTTTTTAGCTATAAATGCCCGTAGCTTTTACAGTAAAGAAAACAAGTAGTTAAAAACCACCTCTATATCATGGGGCCTATATATCGGTGACACTTGAGGATTAGTTGGCTGCTTTTCAATTAGGAAGTATTTTTATTTGGCTGCATTTGAATGTGGAGCTAAAGGATGATTGGATGCCTTGTTGTCTGTGGAACCCTTTGTAACTCTTTGGTTTTCCAGGAGCCCTTCAGTCCAACAGAAGAGCATGTTTTAGTCGTCCGTCTGCTAGTGAAGCACCTCCATGCCTTCTCCAACAGCCTTAAGCCTGAACCGTTGACCACCTCACCTTCAGCAAGATCCCATGCACACACCAGCCCGTTGGAGGAGTTCAAGAGGTGAGAATCACTCCCATGTTCTTGATACCCTGGTTGGCGCCTAACTGAACAGCTACCAGCCTCTATCAGTGCATTTGAGCATGGGGTTGTCCATGCCATTCTCCAGTCCGTCAACAAAGAGGCAGTAATAAAGTATTTTTTTACAAAAAACTAATAAAAGTAGCTTAATGAAGAAAACACTGATTACATGCAATATTGAAATCAGAAGCATGTTATATCATTAATGCAATAAAGGGATCTCCACAGGTGTTACAGCAGCTCACTGCTCCCACATGATAGGAGGGGTTAAATGCAAAGGACAAATTGTTTTGTAGCAATAAAATGACCAAATAAAGTGGCTTCGCTTTCTTTTAAAATAACTCATCCCAAAGTGTTAAGGCATGACAGTGGGAAATTAACCTATTATGCCCTGGCAAAATTCCTGACTCAGCTTTTTCTATGTGGCCACCTAATCAATCCCCCATGTTGTTTGAATAGCCAAAGTGATCCAGAAAGGGTCGGTGTGTAAACAGGTCTTTATTCCAACCAAGCATCTGCACACCTGATTCTATTAATTAACCAATCGTGTTTGCTAAGGATCTTGAATGGTAGACTCGAGCGTATATCTTCTACTTATCAAGGTCCTTAGCAAAGACTATTGGTTGACTAATAGAATCTCTAAGTGCTTGGTTGGAACAAAGACCTGTACCCGCAGTGGCCCTTTATGGATCACTTTGGCCATCCTTGCACCTTGTGTAATTGACTCAATGATTCCTCCCTCTCCACCTCAATATGATGTGGGGAAAGTGTTCTGATGCAAAATGGCTGCTGTATATCACCCAGGTGGGTGCTACTCATTTGTGGCGGTGGAGTCCCCCACCAATGCAAGTACTTTCGGTGTCAAGATAAAGGGTGATATAAATATAACTTATTATAATTTTTATGATCTTTAAATTATTGACTTGGCCCAGAAATGACTAAAGAAGCTTGGTTCAACAGGAAATCTATTGAGATAGCTGCCCACTAAAATGTCATTTCCTGGTGGTCCCTGGTGACTTCCTTTATATATCTACTGCTCTATATATATGAACATATCACGTTTTATTATTTTGAGAATTGGAAATTAAGTTGCTAAAGGAATACCATGATAAGCAAGTAATTGTTGTTTTGTCCCTGCTCCCTACAGAGTGGTGGTCCAGCGTTTTGTCCAGCAGAAGCTCTACCTATTTCTCCAGCATTGTTTTGGTCACTGGCCTCTGAATGGCTCATTTAGAGCAGTAAGCATCACATAATATAACTTTTACAAACTGTGGAACTGATAAGGGAATATATTCTTTTTTTATTCTTTTGTGGTCACATTCCTTGGAGACATTTTCCTAGTGGCTATTTTAAACACTGGCCCCCATGAATGCTACCTTCATTCCAAGCCTGTATGCCTAAAATTACTATTCTTTAAATATTCTACATTTTTATGTGTGTGCTCTAATCCAGTGCGATTTCAAATTAAGGGTAAGAGTAATATGTCACTGACATTACCAGCATCTGATTTAAAGAATTTAATGTAGTAGGCTTTAGCCTTATCATCGTGATCCATATTGGGACCCCTCTGTATTATCTAATTCATAGTAGCATTGTCAAAGACTCATTGATGGACTGCATCCCAGTTTTTCCTCTCTCTCTGTCTCTCTCTCCCTGTAGGTTTTGGAGACTTGGCTGAGTTACATTCAGCCTTGGCGATATACAGGAGAAAAGGCCAATTCTCAGCCAAACCAAAGCAGAACCGTACCTGACAAATGGTAGGTCAGTATATTGTAACACACATGCATAAACTATTTTAATTTCAATGCTTTGCAAAATAACTTTGATATGGTGGTTTTATTTGACATAATGTGCAATGCAGGTGAGTGTTTTATCTATGGCCTGCAAACAATTGGTTAAGATTTAGACTTTGAGCAATCATAAAGAAAGACTAAAATCTGCTAGGTCTATATTTAAAAAAATTAACAATAAGTAACCCATGCAGTTCTTATAGAAACACTCCCATCTACCTTCTGTCAATATGAGACAACTTACCCTGTAAATGTGTTCCAATATAGAAAGGAAATTAATATTAAATTTATGTTTTAAAGATTTATGTCATTTAAAAATTCTGGATGAATTCTGTAAGTAAGATTGACGGGTCAACCCTCCTCCATACTCATGGCTGTTTGTTAAAATGATCATGCATTTAACAAAATATGCAGAATTCATAAGTTTGGGCACCCCAAAACAAATCGTATGTTTTGTTAAATCTACATGAAAATTAATCTAACATAACTCCTGCAAGAGAACTTAAATATTACATATTTCTGCAAACATTAAAGCAAAGTCACTATTTATTTGCTGAATTTAACACATCGGGAAAAAAATAAAATGTGAAAAAGTTGTATTTATTTTATTTTATTCTTAGAACATCATTGAAGTTTTAGGGCTTGATTTAGTCCAGGTCAAGACATTTCTAGAGTTCAATAAATTATCTGACCTTATAGTTTCTTGGGGTGTTATGCTTACAGTCAACAATCACAGACTCCTACATGTAGTTGACCAAGGATCAGAAAATAAAAATGGTTGAATTTACAAAGAAGTGGATGACTGTACAAGGACATCTAATCGCTTCTAGCTTGCAATTTCCTTTGTCCAAAATATCATTAAAACATAGACAATGAGAGAAACTGTTTGGTCTAAACATGATCTAGAAGACTAAGAAAAGTCACCTGTGGAGCTGCTCGTAAAACTGACTGGCCAGGTATGCTCAGTAAGATCCCCATATGCCTGCAAAGAAGAACATTTAAAGAAAGCAATGCCATTGCCAACTTTTAAGGTTATGGGGTAAATCGATTATCCTTTGGGGTTGTGTGGCACAAGAAATATTTTGTGGGTAGAGACAAGGAAGTCTACTGAGAATCAGCAAATCCCAGAGCCTAACGTCTCAGAGTCAATGAAGAAACTGAAGTTCATGTGTTTTCATATTATAACAAGACATTATCCTAAACAAGGGGTTGCATGGCTCAGAAGGTTGCAGGTTTGATCCCCGCACCTGCAGAGAAACGTGTCAAGGTGTTCTTGAGGAAGACACTGTTCTCCTAACTGCTCTAGATTGGCGACCCATACAGGGTGTACCCCCACCTTTCGCCCAAAGAGGACTGAGATAGCCTCCAGTTCCCTCACAACCTGATTTCAGATGGATGATCCTAAACATTCCTCAAAATTACTGAACTATGCTGAACTCAAGAAATGACAGATATTTTGAGATGGTCTTCACTTTCCAAATTGAATTCTATTTAAAATAATAGGGTAGATTGCAAATATGCAGTGAATGCAAGGCAACCTAGAAAAATGTATGAACTGTAAGTATCCTGTGAGAAAAAGTGGGAATTTTCAAAAATATATTTAAAGCAAGAATAGAAAAGCTGTTTACTAGCTACACGAAACATTTGGAAGCCAGAATTTTCTCCCAAAGAAGCTGTTACCAAATACTGCCTGACAGGGTGTCCAAACTGTTGGAAAGATTATATATTTTACATTTTTGAAATCCGTTCAATTCAGCAAATGAATATCAATTGTGCGCATAAATTTGAAGAAATTTCACATTTAAACTTGTGCTTGTTAAATGTTAACTTATTTTTTAATGAATAACTTGCTTTCTTGCAGGGCGTCATTCATTCAGGAAAACCTGCTCATGTACACAAAGCTCTTTCAAGGATTTCTGAACAGAGCTGTGCGGACAGACCTTGTCATTGCCAAGAATGCACTGATGGTTTTCAGGGTGTCCAAAGTTTTTGCCCAACTTAATCTGTCAGAGATGATCCAGAAAGGTGAGTGCAAAAAATCCATACACAGTACAGAAATTCTGAAATTTGCTTAAAACTGAGCATATTACATGAGGTATACATTATATAGGTTTGGAGTTTCCAAGGAATAATTGAGTTGTAAATGTCCACAGTTTTGTAATCACACTGATCACAGTTAATGAATTAAACAAATTATACCAGTATTTTCACCAAATGGGTCTTCTCAGCTGAAGGTAAAGAAGTACATTCAAGACCTACCTTTGAATGTGAGGTAGTGGTTCATATATGAATATTACTTTTACTGGGAGGGCTTTTTACTTTTCTATGGCAGGTTAGTATATCACATGATAACTGCTGTCAGTATGGGTCAAAGCAGAAACCTCTGGCCATGAAAACCAATGGTACTGAAATATAGAAAATAAAATAATAATAAAAAATGATTCCCTTATGAGTCCTGCAAGGTAAAATACAGATTTCTCTGCATTTTAACCCATCCTATTGTATAGGAGCAGTGAGCTATCAACATATTGCGCTTGGGTTTGCAACACAAAAGTATTTTACTAAACACACTGCTTGAGCACATGGGGTTTCCTTGTTATGAGTTCACTTTAACTGGACATGTCTTCTCAGTAGGGATGTGTATCACCTACCCCTAGGTCAGCCATTTGTTATTATGCTCAGAGACAAAACAAAAGGACAGATCATGAATCAACTATAAGGGGAACCAAGGTAGCTCAATGATGGAGCACGCATCCAAGTCAAGTGTCATGGGTTCAATACCACCACGGGGCATCGGGAAAGAGCATCTGGCCTGAATCTCCTGTGTGATGTGAGAATACATTGCAAAGCACTTGAAGTGCTATATAAAAATAAGTCCATTTACCATAAGTTTTACACACCAAAGTAATGCAAAGGGGAATGATACATAAAAAAGCATGCAAAGTATGTATTTGTTATAGGGCTGGGAATATCCTAGAGCATACCTTGCATTCTGCCAAATGGTAAAGTGTGGGGGCAATTATTTGGTAATGTACTCTTTCATGCTAAGTTCCAATGAAGTATCTTTGGTAAGCAGTCAGGTTATATTACATTTTGAAGATGTTAATGTGCCTCTGTTTAGCTTAGGTTTTGACTGTGCATCATAGACCAACACTTCTGATATCCCAGAAATTCTGAATTTAATCATACTGATACATAACTTATCTATGTAGATGCCTAGAAATTCAAATTTTGCAGTAATGAGCCTCACTAGTTTTCCAAATGTGCTCCTACTGAAATGTAATACAAAGCTTCATGTGCATATCAGCTGAACCTATGCCATTCTCTTGCCAGGCGAGCAGCTTTTCCTGGAGCCAGAGCACGTTCTTCACCACCGACAGCCCCGTGGTTACCTGACACCCAACCAAGGAGGCAGCTACCTATCACCACGGCAACGAGTTGTGACTGATACAGTGTTCAGGGTGAAGAGTCACGTCTATACCCTGGAGGGTCAGGATTGCCAGTACAAGCAGATGTTTGGCACAGAGTTTAGAGGAGCAGTAAGTTGCCCTATGTGTATATCTCTCTTTGGGTCCAAAAATGTCCATCCGAGTAGGCAGCAGAGTAGAGAAGACAGATCAGAAAACTGTCAAAATTCGATTTTAAGCTAATTGTGCATGTGGTGTCATGGGGCGATAACTTGTCTGCACATATTTGCAGTCATTAGCAAATTTTTGGCTGACGAATACCAATGATTTTTGGGGGGAGATTCTTTCCTTTTGAGATAGAAAAGAATAGTTGGTTGGTGAATGTGAAAGGAGATTTATTCCAATGTTTTTTGTGTGAAGCACTGGCTAAGTATAATTATTCATGATCTGGGCGGCATAGCTCAGTGGGTAGAGCGGTCTTCTGGCAAACGGAAGGTTACAGGATCAATCTCCGGTCCTGCGTATAGCATGTCAATGTGTCCTTGAGAAAGACACTGAACCCCTATCTGCTCACTTGATGTACGTTTTTCTGTATGAGAGCGTCTGCTAAATGCCTGTAGTGTAATCTGGTATACTTGTAATGCCTTCCAGGTCCTGAAGCTAATCCAGATCATTGCCCAGGCCCGACAGACAGCAAAGAGGATATCGGACCAGTCTGAGGTTGTGGGCAAGAACTCATTCCTGTCCTGGTTTGGGATTGGCTCGGCTGACCTCAATGGCACCTTCTCTGGAGCTGAACCAGAAGAATCTGGGGAGTGTTTGAAGAAAGCTCATGAGTTTCTGGACAGGGCTCTGGAGAATTTGTGTCAAATTTTCAGGGTCAGTGTTTTGGATTGGATTATTTTTTATTTACCAGTTAAGAAAATGGCAGTAACAAATAGCCCACAGCAACAAAAAAAACAATGGAGAAAATTAGAACACCCATCCATAAAATGTACCAACTTAATCCAATTCAGGGTTATGGGTGCCAGAGTTAATACTAGAAGATATTTGGCAGAAGACAAGGAGACATCCTGAGCATATCACTATTCTATCACAGGGCCCAAATAGTTACTCACATATCATTCACATCTATGGATAATCTGGAGACCCCACCCTAGAAAGAAAACATTCTAATTATGTGAGAAAGCAGGTTTATCTGAATTTAAATTTTGTGTAACTTGTAAATTCAAAATCTGATGTCTTGCTCTGCTTCAGCTCAACCCTGGGCAGCTGACACAGCTCGTATCAAATCTTGATACATCCCAGGAGGACTTCAATTGTAAACAGCTGCCAGACTGCATCCAGGGAGAGGAGGGTCTTGTCCTCACAGATCTGGGCAGGAGACAGGTTAGTATCTGAATCATATGTATTGACTATGTAAGTTTGCAAACACATAATTTTTCTGGTTTTATGGCTGTCACAGTGTACTTAACACAGTTTAACAACACAAACATTTTGGATGTATACAGAATGATTGACTATATACAGCTGAACTAAGAGGCAATAAAGTGCAATGGTGCAGAGAATGTTTCAGAGATGCTGAAATAAATGTTAGCAGCTTGCTTACATACATGGCTGAGGTAGATGGACATAATAGTGAACCATTATATTTACAACACAAACTATATACAACATGGTTGGATTTATCTGACAATGCTAAGTATTTATTTGAATGACAGGCCGTGGAAAGAAATTGTTTTAATATCTGGTTGTAGAGGGGAGGAGTTGTAACAGGTTGTGAGCAGGATGTGATGGGTCTGCAGTAATGTTTCCCGACTGGGGATGTATAAATCCTGAATGCAGGGCAGATTGGCACCAATGATTTACTCTGCAGACTTAACTGTCCGTTGTAGGCCAATCCAAACCAGACAGTGGTAGAAATGCAGAAAACAGACTGGATTATTGCAGCGTGGTAGTTTGAGGCAGTTTGAATCTCCTGTGCAGACAGAAAAAGTACACCCTCTGCTGGGTATCTTGATCCATGTTCAATCCAGTTATGGGAATCACAAGGAAGAAGATTGAGCATGCTTCAAGACAAATGACAAAGAAGGTGAATCAGTTCAACTAGATAAGAAGTTTCTCCTTCATTATTTATGATAAACCTTTTTTGACTAAACTTCTTATCCAGATGAACCAATTCACCTTTTTTGTGATCCTCTGCTGGGGCCTTTTGATGATTTTGTCTATGGGAGCGTTCACATTTTACATCATCAAAAATTTGCCATCACCACAGCCTAACACCCCCCATGATGTGATCTCAAGACTGACTGCCCCCCCCATTCGGATAATAATTGTACTTCAGCCTTCGTCAAGTAGCAAGTGAAACACATATTTCCCTCATCATTCACATAAATTAACTTCAAGTCATATATCCTAATCCGTTTCCAAAATAAATATTAGCAGAGAACTCAATTCTGACAAAACTCACCAAACAATTCCATTTCCCCATGCCAATTCAGAGTTTAAATTAAACTTTGCTAGAAAAATGTTTCAAACAGTAATCACTCACACTGAGCAGTGAACAAATACTGAACTTTCAAATCAAACAAGTTATGGTAATATTAATCCAATCAAGATTAAGACAACAAATATTGTAACAACGCTGTCCATTCACTCTCATTCTCATAACAGTCTTAAAATATTTCATGTGTAGTACCCGAATCTACCTAGATGATCAAAGATGTTTTCTGCGACTGCCTCAGGATTCCATCGAGGATCTTTGACTTCAGGGCTAGCTGAGTTGGAATCCTCGCCCATGTCCTCGATATATCGATCAAGCTCATCCTCCTCTTCCAATGTAGGGGCATTGTTTGAGCAGACTGCGGTGTGGGAGTTAAGTGCTTTCAAGGTTGATTAGTAGATTCCACAGTGACTGTAGCTCAGTCTTACCGCTCCTTATGTTTGATGTGGTTCAACTTAGGGCAGTAGGTATCAAACACATGAAATTGGTTCATAGTTAGCTGTGATGATCTTAATTCTGTAACTTGAAACTTTTTACTGTTCAGATACAAATACAATATTATTTATTTTATTTTTCTCTCTCTCTCTAATTTTATCCCCGTTTTCCCCATCCAAATTTTCCGAGTTGCCTATGGCTCTATCACGTTGATGCCCCTCTAGAGTATTAACAGGAAGGAGGAAGTCGTAGCATGTCTCCTCCAAGTCACATGACCACTAGCCCTTACTAATTCACACATCACTGTCTCCTGGGGAAAGCACAGTGCTTGGCCGTCAGAGGAGAATGAAGCAGAGTTCTTTCTCTTCCCTTAAGAACCCAGAATACTTTATCCAACCTAACCCCTATACCCATGTGAGGCTTAGCCAATTATGACCCACTAACTCTCAACCTCCGGCCTTGGTTGGAAACGGCACTGCCGGGATTCAAACACCCAACTTGCATGACGCAGAGATGCACTAAACATATGTGCCTTAACCCCCTACGCCACCAGAGACCTCGCAAATACCATATTAATGAGATAAAGAGAACTTGAAATTTAGTTTTTGTACTTTAAACTGGAGCTGAGTTGATAATTTACATGATTAAAAGTAATTAAGTATTTTTGATTACTTCTTATGCTGAAATGGGCAAGCCAACCATTCTGAAGGAGAGTCCCGAAGCATCCCTCGCTGTGTCCATTAGTTGTTACTTCCATTGGTACAGTAGCAGGCAGGAATCTGCCGCTAATCACTGTGTCATAGGTGGTGGGGCTATGGACACACCAGCCGAGATCTTTGCACTTGACAATCTGGAGAAGGTACTTAGACATACCTGCTCCTTATCAATCAATTTAAAAAATATATATATATATATATTTCCATTTCCATTGGGGGCGGCATGGCTCAGTGGGTAGAGCGGTCGCCTGGCAATCGGAAGGTTGCGGGTTCGATCCCCGATCCTGCAGAGAAGCGTGTCGAGGTGTCCTTGAGCAAGACACTGTTCCCCTAACTGCTCCCCTCTGTGGATGGGGGTCAGAATTCATCCACCGTATCCCTGCGTGTCGTAAGAGGCGACTAAAGGGTTGGCGTCTGGAAGGGCATCCGGTCATAAAAACTTCGCTCCACAACAAAATTCATGGAGAGTCAATGACTTGGAGGAGACGAATCCATGGACCGGTCAACCCCCGCTAGCGGGGAAAAGCGGCCGGAATACAAATCCTGTGTGTGTGTGTGTGTGTTTGTGTGTACTAGCTACTACCGTAAAGTCACTAGCAACTATTGTATTGTGACCAGTTACTATTTTTAAGTCACTACCTACTGCTAAGCCTTTTAGCTTTCCCGGCTCAAGGGAAAAGGAAAAAAAATGGCAACAAGCATTACAACCAAAGCAAGTTTTTTTTCCAATATAATTTTATTTTTTCTGTCAGTTTCATTGTACAATAACAATAATCTCTATACATATTCCGGTCAGGGTGTGTG
>OMLC01043494.1:0-12799 GCA_900302585.1 Regalecus glesne
GTTCAGTGTATTCTCCCGTCTACAGCGAGGGTTTACAAAAAGATCCCTTTGCCAGACACATCTGTGTTGGGGAGACAGTTGGAGCTGAGCTTTGGTTTAGCCGCTGAGTTTGCTTCTGGCTTCAGGGATAGGAACAAAGGGGGAGGAAAAAAGTCAACATATCCATCTTTCCTCTCCAAACTCCTACATTGGCAATCGTGACATGGCACTCTAAAGACGGTGTCTTAGCTTTGTGGGAAACAGCAGCCTGGATTTACTTGAACGCTGTGTTGTCTTTTCTCTTGTATGCAGAATGCACTCCGCCAGCTGACATTGTCTGCAGCTATACCCATTGCTTAATTTGTGCCAGAGCTGGCCACAGCAAGCTCTCAGTTTAGAACTGCTTGTACTCAGGAACCTATTTGTGTGGATCCAGCACCTCTCGTATCCCCCCCAAAAAATTGTCCTCACTATTCCAAAGGGATAATATCCAATCCCATCAAAGATTCATCTGTCAAAAAACCCCAACAGTAAACACATACGTACACACACAAAAAAAGTTGTCCTAACCCCCAAAATCACAAATCTTTTTTGAACGCTTCTTTTTAAACTCCGGGACCTCTCAGAGGCTTTGGTTGCCTCTGTCACGGGAGCACTCGTTTCATGTGCACGTAGTTCGGCTCAAGTGTAATCGCTGCTCTTAGTGCATATGCTAGCCACAAATGTTCTATCTAACCACGGTAACATGCTGGATTAGTATCAAGCCTGGTAAACATTCAAAGCTTAGCAGCTAACTTGTGCTTCATAACCCCAGAAGCTTTGAGTTTGAACCCACTGCAGGGCATCAGGAAGGGCATCTGGCCTTAATCCCCCAAGCTCCATCTAAGTCCATGTCTACCTCCAGAATGTGGGGGACTAATCTTGACATGTACAAATGGACATCTCTCTTTTACTTTGATTGGTCACATTAAAAGTTGGATAATACACTCCAAAGTGTGTGTTCAATGATTTTAACACATGTTGCTGTTTCTTTGCCTCCGCATTGTACGTTTTAACCAAAGGATAATCCACAATGTCTGCATCAAGTGATCCTTTGTCTCCGGAGAGGGTATGAAATCATTTCACACACACCTTGTTGTAGATCATCCCACTCTTATCATCATGGTCTGACCCCATGGACTTAAAGTAAAGTCATTATAATTTTGTTGAATGTTTTGGAATCGGAAAGAAAAGGTTTTGAATGACAAGTTAGCTGCTAAGTGAAAGTGCTGAATGAATTGCTTACTACAGCCATAACAAACACCGTGCACCCAATCAGAAACGAGCATTCTGTGTGCCCATGGTATAAAATCCTTTAACACGCAGCTTGTCATGGATTACCCTCGCTTAGCTGGACAGCTTATTATTTTTTGGATATTATTCATTTTTAGCTAGCCATCCATCCATCCATCCATCCATCCATTCATCCATCCAGTCCTCTGATCAGTTTCTCGTCCATACCATATTACGAAATATATATTCATTCATTCTTTTCATGACATCTGACTGATTTGTTACATGCCATAGATCTTTCATTAATATGATTTCAAGCACAAATCTAAAACTGCAAATCTCTATGAATAAATGAAATGCATGTTCCCACATGCTTGTTTCCCATAAGGAAACAAGCATATCAAGACAGCTGTACTTGCCGCATGAAAATGTTAATCTAAATGCACTTATATGGAGGAAGCATCCAAGAACATGGCGTCACATAATTATAGTCTCACCCGCTCATTGTTTGTTCGAGTGCTCATCCTTGACTTGGTAGCTCTTGGTGCCCTGGAGAAAGACTCTCACACACCCTTGATGTAATTGCACTTCCAGGCAAACCGTGCCACATCAGTGAAGCGCTGATGTGCTTCTTCAGACAAAAGACTTAACCCTGGATAGTCGAGCAACTGCAACACGAAGTTCTGCATAATTCTTTTCAAATGTGAACCGTTTAGCATTTACCTTTCACTGCAACTACGGTGACATCAATTATTGCCATGATCATTTGGCACATTTCCAGTCATGGTTCACAAGAGAGACTCCACCACAAGCCAAAAGATTTGCCTTGTTTAACCTGCTAATGTGTGACCACACCTTCTTAATATTAACCCCTTTCTAGTTAATAACTTCTCACTAAATATGTGGAAATCAGAAGCACAGCAACAGCCTGCTCACATTAGATAGCCTATGCAACGATTATGCTGTCCATCCATCCATCCATCCATCCATCCATCCATCCATCCATCCATCCATCCATCTATGGCCAACTGCTTATCTGAAATCATGTTGTACAACCATGCTGGAGCATATCCTAGCCCTCATCAGATGAAAGGGGGAGAAACACCCTGGACAGGTCACCATTCCATCTTACGGGTAAAGGATTTGGGGGTTCACTGTCTTGCTCAAGGACACCGCAACATGCTTTCCCGAACCGCCAATCTTCTGATTACTAAATGACCGACCTACCTCCTGAGCTATGCCACCCCCCCAGTGGTTGTTGTTCTCTAGGCTCTGTGATGGATATGTACTGTAGCTTTGTACTGGCTGAGGGTCATGCTGAAGGGAACAGATTACAGCGAGCCGTAGTGGTTTCCAACATTCCTTCCAGTCCAATTCCCCAGCAAATCAAACTAGCCAGCTTCCATGTAATTGATGTAATTGCGCTCAACAGCAGTAACAAATGCCTTCATTAGGTATCTCTTCTCTGAAGGAATTCATTAGACATTTAACTGATTACATAGTTCCAGTAATCCTATTAAAATTCATAATTATCAACTTTTTCTCTCCGTGTCCCAAGGTAGCAAATAATAGGCGGGAAAACAGTAGCAATTAGGGAGACACAATGATGTCCCTCATTATCAGATGATCTACCAATGCTCCGTCAGGGTTGAGGGGAGCAGCAGTCTGTTTTCTCTGAATCGCCCCCCATTGGTAGTAGCAGCTCTGTGATGCCATCATGATAAATCTTGATGACAATCTAGATGTTCTTCATGTGCATGTTGCTCTCTTGTCATTGCATCTGTGTACTCAAATAAAAGGAAAAAAATAATTCAGTCATGTTTCAAAGAGGGACAGCATGATTCAGTGGGTAGAGTGGTCGTCTGGCGATCGGAAGGTTGGCGGTTCCATCCCGGCACCTGCAGTGAAGGGTGTCAAAGTGTCCTTGAGCAAGAAAGTGTTCCCCTAAGGGCTCTGCCCTCTGATGGTCTGGTGACCGGTCCAGGGTGTTTTCCTGCATTTTGCCCAATGAGAACTGAGAGAGGCTCCGGTTGCCACGCGGCCCGACCTTGGATGGGCGGTTGACGATGGATGAATCTTTCAAAGAACATACAAAAAGGTCAACTATCTGGAAGCTACCTGATAGACTAAGCTTTGAAACATGGTTGCCTGTGCTGTCTCTTCCTTAACCTCTGAGCTGATGCCATGTTAGTCTTTAAAGCGATCACTGAATAATATATAAACACTTCATTGGAAACAAGTATGTACAACATGAGAGTTCAGGGCTAAGCTTCAGGATGTCTGTAATTATCAGAGTGAGGCGTTGAATAAATTCTATCTTCAGCAGCGGCTGTAGGTTCTTACTGTGAAGATTGCAGCTCCAGGCTTGTAGCATTAGTGTAAACCAACTCCAAGTAGCTCTATCTTTGTCTAAATGTGGGAAATGTCTTCCACCAGCAGGTTTTCTGTTAACAGCATGCAGATGAAGCCAGCCTCTGTAAACTTGACTTATTAGGTCTCTTTCTGTCTTTGAGAAAGAGATGATATGATGCTGATGTTTTACATACAAACAATGTGACTTAGAATGGATGAAGACATGGGGGCACCATAAATGTGTCTTTTTATGAAGCAAGAATTAGAGACAAGTAACTAATGGTTGGAAATATGATTTCATATTCTCCACTTATTTTCATATTTTCAGCAGTGCTACCTATTGCAGTCTGATGGGGTTTAACAATGTTGTAATGTATGCACAATTTCCTAGGGAATGTTATCTTTTGACTCAAGAGGAAGAACAAACACCTTTAATGTTGAAGTCATACTGACATTAAAACCCGGGTCTGTTGGTTGTAGGTATGCCAAAGAACCAACATCAACAGTACTAGCTCTGCCTCTCTGTGACTGCTGACAGGCGTACTGGTGCAGACAGGAGTGACTAAATCAGATCGACTCGTTAACATTTATACTAGCTGCAGCTGTGTTTATCCTGCTATGCTTACATCACAGACTGCCCTTTTTTAAGCCTGTACATCGTTTTTAACCCGTAGATGATGGCAAACTCACTAAAATGGTCCCGGGTTTGGTTTAATCGGTCTCTACAGATAGCATTCCTGTAGTCTAAGGTTCTCCTTAAAATGATCATCATCTCTCTATTCCTTCTTTTTCCTCCTTCTTTACCATGTTTCCCATCCTCAGGCCATTCTGTGCTGATATTCCAACCCCAGACGCCCCAGCCTGTCTTCCTTTCTCGCATACCATCCACGCATTTACCACCAGCTGCACCAGTCAGATGGAAAATTGAAAAAAAAGTGTCTCGCTGGGGTTCTTTAGGCTACAGAGAGCTTTATCTTCATCATCTTTACACCCATGTCTGGTTTGGGCTTATTGTCTCATTGGGAGCCATGTGGAAACTGAGCTCAGCCTCTGGCCTCAATTGATGGGTTATACGTAGTCTGCTGCCAGGGCCATGGGATGACAGGGCTTGGCTGGGTCTTTTTTAATGGACTCTACAACACACGCACCCATATGAACATGCACACACACACATTCTACAGTTAGGAATCGGCAGGTATGTATATCCCCATTTGATTTTACAACAATATTTCAGTGACCATTCAACCATTGCTATTTTCCAAATAGCACAATATTATTAATATTGTGATTTGCTGACATAAACATTTACTACAGGCTCAGTCATTTCTTATTAACAATACATTTTCATTTCATTTTCGTTTTTCTGTTAATTTTATCTTTCATTTTATTTTAAGGGGCAGCGTAGGTCAGGAGGTAAGGTGGTTGTCTAGTAATGGGAAGATTGGTAGTTCAATCCCTGGCTCCTTCAGAAAGTATGTTGTAGTGTCCTTGAGCAAGACACAGAACCCTTAGCTGCTTGATTTAACAAATGAAAATTGGCCTGATGGCTAAATCTGGCATATTTGCATTCTAACTATTAATTAATAGTTACCATCCCTGTAAAGGAATTATAATAATAATAATAATAATAATAATAATAATTATTATTATTATTGTTGTTGTTGTTGTTGTTGTTGTTGTTTATATACTTCCCAATGGCAAAATTCAAACAATTCTAATGCCAGCACTCAGAGAAGTAGATATCATCACAGTTGTTTATAGTGGTTCAACAGTGAAATTCAGGGAAATTCTGCAGCAGGACTCAGTATCGTGATTAAGCACCATATTGCTCTTTCCCCTACAACACACAGACTCAGATCAGGAAAAGCGTACTTAAGCCTGTACGACATCCATTTAGGGACAATTAATGTTTCACGTCAGGCTTCACACTGATTCAGCTCCATCAGTGGCAGGCAGAAAGGAGCCAAATCAGACAATAATTGTCATAGTTCCTTTTTTGGCTTTCCAGTGGGATTACAAAGGTAGCATCAGCTCCCAGATCAGGGATGTTAGTTTTCTGGTAGTTTTCTTTTTTCTGTCACACTAATTTAGTTTGATGCTGTAATTCCTGTCTGATGGATCCTTTGCCTTGGGGAATTATTCCTTCTTCTCTGCCGTGCTGTCTGTGTTGAATAGACACTACTTTGGAGCTTCCTCTCCTTGTCAATATCTCATATTCCTTCCGAGCATCCTTTCTTTCTTTAAAAAGAACAATTAATGGGGTCTGTTGATAATAATCAGAATTTATTTTCTTACCAATGGGGTAAGCTTTACCTCTGAGGTTCTATTCCATGTTTATTTTTCAGTACTAATCTTTTCCTTCCATTTCTTGTGGTCTTCAATACAGATATATATTGTCTTTTCCGTTTCATCTCTCTTGTCTTCCTCATGCATTATCTGTCTTTGATCTCAAAGTGTCTCCTTGTATATTTTCAGGGAGAACAATAGCTTTTTATCCATCTATCTGTCCATCCATCATTAACGGCTTACCCGAAATAGAGTCGCGAGTCATACTGGAGCCAATCCCAATGCTCACTGGGCAAAATGCCGGGACACACCCTGGATAGGTTGCTATTCTATCTCAGGGTAAAGGACTTGGGGGTTCAGGGTCTTGCTCAAGGACGTTTTGATGTGCTTTCTGCAGGGGCCAGGGATCAAATGACCAATCTTCCAATTATTAGACTACCACTCTATCGCCTGAGCTATGCTAACCCCTTCCAAAGGTTAGTCTGGTCCCAAACTGGGAACTCTTAACACATTTATAATAATATGTAATTGTTATTGCCATCTCTTTATCATATGTTGACATTTAGGGATAAGTTATGTACTTTTAACTTCTGTGCCTCGCCCACCAATAAGAACATATCAAGTAAATATAGTTGCAAGCCATAACATGGGGATTATGGCTAAATAGGAACGATACCTGTGAGAGAAGTTTATTTTCACATGCCTTGATTAGTCCCCACAGTGTGGGGGTGGATACCGATTTAGATGGAGCTTGGGGGATTAAGTTCCAGATGCCCATCCTGCAACCTTGCGGTGAGATCAAACCCACAGCATCTGCCTCGTTAGATCCGGAAGCCTGCACTCTACTACTGAGCTAGTACAAATCAGTCTGGAGTATTTTGAAAGTGATTGGTGGTCATTGAGTTACGGCCATGAAGGTGATAAGCCACGCCCAATCTGAAATTAGTTTGATGCTTTGATTCGTTGGAAACCTTTGGTAGTTATTCGAGCACTAATTGCTGCTTAAGGTATAAGCCGATATATTAAAAGCCAATCAAATATGCACCGGGGGTCCAGGCACAATATGTCACCATCAGCGAAGATGATTAATTCATAGCCCACAGAGGTCACAAATGGAAAGAAGGCTTCGGGGGGAAATGTATTTCCCAATATTCAAAATAGCAGGAAATCATTATGGTGTACTTGGATGGCTCCAAGTCAAAGTGAAGCTTGCACAGATTATTACCAGGGCATGGTCGTTGGGTATGCGTATGGACCAAATTTCATGCAGTTTTGTCAAGAGAGACAGTTTGTTTTTTACTTTACAGTGACCCATAGTGGTTGATATGAAAGAATTCTTCTTCTTCATATTTGTCTTCTTCTTCCTCTTTGTTCAGCTTTTTCCCTGTTTCTCGGGGGTCATCGTAAAAGACTTCGTCAATCTACATGATGATTTTGGAAAGTTTACATCAGATGCCTTTGCTGACACAACCACTGGTTGATATAAAATGGCTATTTCACAAAGATATTAAATCTTATCGCATTCCTTGCACTTAAAATCTAGAGTAGGATCTGCTTTAAGCAAGGCTAAATCATACAATGAAAGTTTATATGTTATTGACCTACATTCATAACTTTAGTGTTAATGTGAACATTATAACAAATGGTAAATGGAGCCTTTGGTAAAAGTGCTTTTCTACTCTAGTGATCTCTCAAAGCGCTTAACTTAGTATGCCTCACATTATCCAGCATGGGGGATTAAGCCTGGATGCCCTTTTCCCGACTTGGAGGCACACGCTCCACTGCTGAATCACCACTGCCCCAAAGAAGTGATAGCCAACACAGTTGATAAGCATGCTG
The DNA here is from genome assembly GCA_900302585.1 of Regalecus glesne. NCBI lineage: Eukaryota > Metazoa > Chordata > Actinopteri > Lampriformes > Regalecidae > Regalecus > Regalecus glesne. The sequence goes on from OMLC01043494.1 coordinate 7,729, forward strand.
TTCTGAGTGTTTCAGAAGGGCAATAGAGATGACATAATAAAAGTTAATGGGGCTCTCCTTCATCCTGTGAAGCAACAATGCTAACTGCTGTGCTGCCCAAAGAAACCAACAGACAGACAGATTGATAGAGGTAGATGGATCGATATATTGCAAGATAGATAGATTGGTAGATAGACAGATTGATTGATTGATTGATTGATTGATTGATTGATTGATTGATTTGGTGATGGTGGGATAATAATTGTCCATGGAAGAAACTCTTTTTCACCAGCAGTACACGTTTCAGACGTCATAACATAAACATGGTTTAGGGGTAACATGACACAAGAGAACAGAAAACGTGGCTGCCACTCTTCTAATATGGCACAAAAGAAATGTGAAGCTCAAAGCATCACCACAGCATACAGTATGTCGAACCAGGCTGAGATGAGGGCAGCCTGTCATTGGCTTTTTGGGGGATGGGGGGAGGGTGGGTGTTGTCAGGGAGATTACTGTGGGCAAAGATCTCCTCGGACTTCATAAAGGGTAAAATCAATGCATATCTTACAGTGTACTGAAAAGCATACCTCAGAGTGAATAATGGAGGAAAATAGTTGACATGCAGAAAGGAATAAATAAGAATTTCCATCAGGCTGCTTACAGGGGGTCACGATAGCTTAGTGGTACCGTGCACGTTTCGGGAACTGATGAGACAGATGTTTCAAGTTTGAACCCACTGCAAGGTGTCAATAAGGGCATCCGATCTTAATCCCCCAAGCTCTATCTAAGTCCATGCCCATCCCCACAACGTGGGGACTAATCATGACACGTAGAAACGGACCCTTCATCAGGCTACTTACAGCAAGGTGCCCATCCACTGGTACAGTTTGCTCATGGCTGAGAAGTTCACAGTGTTTCTCAAAAATCACCACTGATGAATGCTGCTTTTTCACAGATGCTCAATATACATTCCTTTTTACTGTCTCTTATCTCTGTAGCAGCCCTCAAACTCTATACTGTAGGGCAGATAGAGACGAGCATGAGGCCAGCATACGCTATTCACAGTACGTTATGTACAATACTCGCTCCCCAGACTTGACCCTGTCTCCATATACTGATCCAAGCATACCTGTGAGTCACAGCCAACCTATTAATGGTATTCATAGGATTTCCCCATAAAAGTATGCAGTGTTTTAATATCTCATTGCTGAATATTTGCGTACACCCACTCATATCTTTCACGAGGGAAATGAAGTCAGTGGGCTCCCTGGATGTCTGCTGCTCTCTGTTGTCATACTGTATGGTTGAATTGAAAATGTCTGTGGCCTTTTTCCACTACGTCTGCAACAAAACAGATCTCAATCTGCCAGTTTACCCGTGATTTCATCCAGATTAGCGATGTTGACAAGATCTGTCTGAAACTAAGATGTGTTAGGGATTTCCTCCCTAGAGCAGTGATCACAAAGCCATCTTGTAGAACAGGGTGATGCTGTGACATCTGGAGTATGTTATGTTAATACTGAATGTACATCTCTTCTTCTGTGAATGGGATGCTGTCCTATGTTTTGTTTCCTCACTTATTTTTATTCCTCCCTTTTACAGAGGGAAGTGAAACGCTGCATTTATTTTAGATCAGTCAGGACAGAAATAAGGAAATGCTAGTGTGGTGATGGAAGGAAAACCATCTTAATATAGCATAGTACTAATAATATATGACCGGAGCTTAAGCTGCGGGGAACAAAGAAATGCCCTATTAATCCATCCACCCATCCATCTTTCCATCCATCCATCCATGCATCCACCATCAACTGCTTATCTGAAATCGGGTCATGGGGTCATGCTGGAGTCTATCCCAGTAATCATTGGATGAAAGGCTGGAAAGGACCCCTGGACAGGTAGCGATTCCATTACAGGGCTTGAGCAGCTAGGTGCTCAGTGTCTTGGTCAAGGATACTTTGACACACTTTCTGCAGGGGCTGGGGGCTGAAACACAAAAATATGTGCTCCATGATATACATGCCTGCCATGGGATGGACTGGTGACCTGTCCAGGATGTTTCTCCACCTTCCACTAAATGAGCACTGGGATAGGCTCCAGCAGATCCGCCCATCTTTGGATAACTGGTAGATTATCACATGAGATGATATGATATACAGTCTGATTATGAAATATGATTTTTGTAGACATGGTTGGTTTTTCAGATGTAAATAACTTTAGATATGAATTTTATTGAATGTGTGTGAATATGATAATGTAAGTAACCTCATGTGTTTATGCAGATATAGCATGTCTGCATAAACACATATGCTGCTCAGAAGCACAATGGAGAGTGAAGCTCACGTCCACAATCCTCTGGGTGATGGAGGAGTGGCATCCTTTCTTCAAGTGAGACTGTTTCATAATTAAAAACTCATCTCCCATCGGCCTGCTCCAGATGTGCTAGTGAACTTGTCAGCCTCCTCTGTGCCACAGAGAGACAGTACAGACAGCCAGACAGCTTGAACTGAGGGTGCTTTGGTCACAAAGCACATTTCCTTTAATACATTCCATCCCCGCGGAATCTCTTTAGGCTAGCAAAGCAAACATTGGCTGGCTCGTTGTGTCCAACTTGCCTGTGAAAGAAATAAATGCCTTCAGTTGTCATGCACGGGAAACCCAACTGGCCCCTTCAGGTCCTCATAACACACGGACATCCTGCCTCCTGGCGGACATTTGTGATGCAGTATAATTAAAACCTTCATCATGAAAATTAGAAAACTTGCTTAGAGCGCATTAGCATAAATGTCATTGTGTTGGCTTTGTGTTGGCATATTTTTGAGTAACTTCCATTTTCACAGTAATCTCCCCATCCTGCAAGTCCACCCAACGCTAACAACCAAGGTGGCTTTATATAGATAAACCCATAACACTACTGTAACCCCGCTGTAGTGGTGCATTATGGCTCATTGTAAGCCCCCAAGCAGGTCGTCGTTATGTCAACAGGATCATTACTCATAATTACTACTTTATGCCATCTTCCTGCCTGCCTACACTCATTATTACAGCAAAATGAGCTTTCTCCACCTCTAGGGAAGCAAATCGCTTTGTGTTGGTCAAGTCTGAGCTGTGCGTGCATTGTAGGTTTGTGTGTTTGTGTTTATGTGGCTGTGCGTATCTGTTTGTAAGACAGGTACTATCTCATTCTGCCCTCTATACACTTGCATCTCTCGGCGTTTTCCACCATGTCCTCGATATGACTGAGGGCTCAGTGTTCTCCGTCCCTCCGCTTTACTCTCCATCCCCGGCCTCTCAGACAGATGACGGTGCTGCTTGGTGGATGATTCACAGCACTACACTGGAGGCTTATTTGTGGAAACAGCAATAATGAATTTATGAGCACTAACTATGTCCCTGCTACTTGTAAATTCTAATTCCGGGAAATATATACGGCTTCGGCCCCATCCACCCCCCTCCTCAGTTTGATGAATATCATAGGCTGAACATCGCATGAGACACCACTGATTACTTTATTCTTCCAATCTTACGTGGAGCCACGGGGAGTTGTGGGTGAATTAAACTAATGCCTTGACATGAGTTCTGGAAATAAAGCAATAGGGGGGCAGGATGGAGATGGGCCCTTCGCAGACTTGCTGAACGTGTGCAGTCTGTACAAATAAACAGCCATAGGCCAACGCCAAAAGCACATGGAGCAGATCTGCTCAGAAGATGAGGGGTCTGGTTTTGGTGTCATAATGGGTTCCCACATTGTGTGGTTGGACATGGATTTAGATTGAGTGTGGGGGATTAAGGCTGGATGCCTGTCCTGACTATGTAATCCTAACCTATATAAGGGTATAATAATAAAATCATTTTCATTATTATTATTATTGTAATCCAGGAAGGCCGAGGAAATGGGTGGCCACTGGTTTTCCAGTTTCAATGATCAACTTCTTCTCTGCTTCTACAGCTGCTGCCCTCCCGGAGTAATCCCAGGTTTTCCTCTTTGAATAGAGTCTTTCTGAAACTGCCTGCCAGATGTGTTCATAAGTATTATATCAAGTTCTTCATTTCCCATCATCAGTGGGGTTGATTAAGAAAATGCTGGTTTTGTGGAACATCTTGGTAATAAAACCAAATGTGCCCCTTCCATTGTAATGGAACAGTCAGGATGGTGGAGGGGATTATTCCCAGTAGCAATGGGGGAATTAATAGCAAAGTTGGGCTCCATCCTTCCTCTTGCTCTCCTTCCTCTCTTCCCTTCCTCTGCTCCCCGTAGCGGAGGCTGTAAACGTTTTCCTACTTTCCCTTATGGAAAGTATGACATTCACTTGAGTGATCATCTCTGCCTCCACTCGGTGCTCTGGTCACATGCCTTTTAATCTCCTTCAGTGAGCAGATCGGATGGCAGTGTTGGCAGGCTGAAGCAACATATAAACAAATTCCTGTGACAGATTTGAGGGTTTAATTTTCATCGTGAAATCACTCAAGACTTGCTTCGGAACTTGTTTTCATCGTGTGTGTTTTGAATCCCTTGCATGTGATTATGATCCTTAAGCCATGCTAATTGACTTTCATCACATTCATCTCTAGTCTGTCTTGAATATGCCATCGAAAAGAAGTGAAATATGAATATTTTATTGAATGAAAAGCTAATGACTTGAAATTCATATCTGGCAGTTGCGTCATTTTGTATTTTACATGTGAAGTTACATTTATCAGACATTCACTCAGGTCCAGCTGTTATGATGTGCAGTTGAGAGGCCCACAGTAGCTCAATGGTAGAGCTTGTGCTTCGGTAGCTGACGAGCGGTTCAGTATCATTGTGTTCACTACAAACTCTCACACAACAGCTGTGCATCACATCGATAATGCCTCCTTTGAGAGGAGCGCGGTGCTCAGTGTTGACCCACTACTGACCTTCTGCAGCGCTTTGCACTCCCTACACAAACCTTCTGGACCATGCGTACTGCACACTGGAAAGAGTGTAAATCCACCTTTGCACTGTTTTATACACTTGGGGATGTCCTATAGAAGACATGTCGTATGTGGGTGAGTTTTGAATGAGTGCATATATAAATTTGTGTGTATGGGTGCTTTTCCGCCCCTGAGAGAG
>OMLC01043497.1:0-12671 GCA_900302585.1 Regalecus glesne
TAAACGTTAGTGAAAAGCCACTTGACCTGAAAAGAAAACCCATGAAAAAACAACTATTATGTGGACAGTGTGAGAGAATACATATGAATAAGCATGATACCAGAAGCTCTCTTCATTTGTCAGTATACATACATACGACATTTGTCCTCTGCATTTAACTCCTCCTGTTGTGTGGGAGCAGTGGTAGATGGGGGTTAGCTACCACAGAGGGTCACCTTAGATCACTGGTAAAGTGTGCACTTCAGGAACTGACTAGCCAGAGGCAGCGGCTTCGAACCCACCATGAAGCATCAGGCCTTAATTCCCTAAACTCCATACAAGTCTGTGTCCACCCAGACAACGTAGGGACTGACTGGGACATGTACAATGGACCTCTCATTGTATAGGAGCACCCTTGGGGGCAGTTGGGGGGTGGGGGTTCAGTATCTTGCTCAAGGACACTTTAACACAGTTTCTACAGGGGATTGAACCACCAATCCTCTGATTACTAGACAGCTAGCCTATCTCCCAAGCTAAGCCTCTCTGTAAGATAGAAAGTAGTGACAGTGGGTACATCTCAGTGTATTCACACACACACACACACACACCCTGTTTCTCTTTGCTGTTGTGTATTTCTTAGTGCACCCTGTGCTTCTGGCTCCCCTGGAGAACTCATTAAAGTAGGATTTTGGTTCCTCACCGCTGACCTTCCCTCATCTACACCAGCAGCCATAGTCAGTCGTCCCAATACCACTGCTATCCTCAGCAGCAGCACAAGCACATGTTTCTTTAATATGTCCCACTGCAGAGGTGTCAACCTCTTTGTATTTTTGATAGATTTCAACAGTGCACTGGAATCAGAGACCTTGTGGAGTCTTGCTCCTGCTGCAATGCTGAATGAGCTAAATTCATTCATGTTTCATGCTGTTCAGCTGACACCATTTGACTCTTGTTCTTCTCTGAACACCCTGCTCCTAAAATAAAACAAAAATAGAAACTTCTTCAAATCAGGCTCAGGATGGATTTTATTCTTTAGAGTCAAGGACCAAACTCTGATCACAGCTCTGAGCACGAGACGCTGCAACATATGGTGGTCAAACATGGCTGGCTTTTTTTTTTTTTTTTTTTTTTTGCGACCAAAACATTTCACAACCGGTTTTATTACTGCCAGCTAGCTAGCGATCTTTTCTACAGAGTGCATTGAAACCAGATGCAGCCCTTGAGGGAAGGCTGTGGGACAAGGGCACATCTGAGGGGGATAATTCTCATTGGCTGCAAAGTCGAAGAGATCTGGCCATCAGAACGAGTCGGGCCTGATCTACATCTGCCATGCATTACAAAAGGGAACGCCAAAAGTGCTCTGTATTATGGGGTTGGGTGGGGGGAGAGACAGTGACAGACAGAGAGAGAAGGGAAAGAGTAATGGTGCACCAGTGAATACAATTTGACAAGATTTTTTATTTGACTTATTTTGGTTGCTTCGGGGACTTGATGGGCCCTTTTTAAGAATTGCATATTTTCTTTACTGTGCTGAACCCGCCCATGGTGGACTGCTTACTTCACTGACAACGAGATGAGCCCTGAAGCAAAACCTTCAACCACTTTCCCAGCCCTCGCCGTCCTCCTCCTCCTCACCACCAACACACCAATCAAGGTAGAGGGCCCCCTTCCCTGTGCTTTGATGCATGTGTAATGATCCAGGTAAGGAAATCTCAGAAAGTTGAATCAGTTCATCTGGGTGCACCATTGAGAGGCAGAAACGTCTCATCACATCTCAGAGTCATCTTATGGGCCATGTAGGTCCTCACACATATGGAATTTGACTTGAGTGTCATGGCTCTCATAGTTACTTCACATAGCATGACAACACAACAACACAAAAACAACAAAGGGGCCATGGTGGCTCAGCGGTACCGTGAGCATGGCTTCAAGTCGGGCGTAGCAGGTTTATATGCCGCTGCGGGGCGTCAGGAAAAGGGTATCCGGCTTTAATCCCCTATGTTCAGTAAATATGAGGCATTTATCATAAGGCGCTTTGAGTGGTCGCTAGACTAGAAAAGCACCATATAAGAATGGTGCCGAGAATGCATCAGAGGCACTGAAATAGATATTAGCAGGCGACATACATACATGCCCGAGGTAGATGGACATGACCGAGAATACCAGTATATGTACAATGTACAGTACAGTATACACAAAATATACAGGTGGGATTTGACAATGTTAAGCATTGATTTTAAAGACAACCCATGGAAAGAAGCTGTTTTTACACCTGGTTGATTTTTATGCACAGTGCTCTGTAGCACCTACCAGAGGGGAGGAGCTGGAACAGGTTTGAAGCATGTTGTGATGGGTCTGCAGTGATGTCACCTGCCTTTTTCCTGACTTTAGAAATGTAGAAGTCTTGAATGGAAGGCCGGTTTCCCCCGATGATCTAAATGACTTCATCAGTCTCATCTGAATGCAGGTATCCCCCAACCTCATAAATTGGGCTGTTTATAAGGGTGGGGATACCTGCAGGAAGTTGGGACTGATGAAGTCACTTAGATGAGTGATGAACATTTCTCCCACTAAGTATTGAGTCCAGATGAACAGATTCAAAACTTTGGGACCTTTTGCCTGTGTTTACAAGCTTTGTCCAAAAAGCAAATGGCTTGATTACTCCTGATGGGGGGCGGCATAGCTCAGTGGGTAGTGGGGTCATCTGGCAATCGGAAGGTTACAGGATCGATCCCCAGTCCTGCATATACCATGTCAAGGTGACCTTGAGCAAGAAAATTAACCCCTAATTACTCCCCAAGCGCCACATGCTGGCTGCTCCCTGCTCCTATTCAATAGGTTGGGTTAAAAATGCAGAGGATTCCAAATTTCCCCTTGCGGGACTGATAAGGGAATCATTATTATCCTATCATCAGGCACCAGGGCCAGCAGTGTGTGAAGCAGCTAACACTTAGCAATCTGTAAGGATCTTGACCTCTAACCCCTAGCATCCTCTTTTGTTGGGCCATACTGTCTTATTTCACACTCATGTGGTGTCGGAATAATCTGAAAAAGAAGTTCCTTACTAGGAGGATTCACCTAAACACCCTCACAAATCTGAACAACCACTCGAGAAGTTGGCAAAAACTTTGCCATGACTTGCCAACTTGTGATGCCATATATGCATAAACATGGCATACAACGGTACATGCTTTGTTGATGGTAAGAAACTTCTGACTAATTCACACATTGCAAATCAATTCTTCTGCTCACATGATATTTCCTGGGTAAGTCATGTGGTATTCGGTTGTAAACACATTACTGTCCTCAAAAAGTGTCCTAAATTAGTTTGAACATGTATTTATTAGCATTAAACCTAATGAGCCAGGTAAAGCCATATTATATGGGTTTTAGGGTAAGTACAGCTGCAACAACCAAGTCTGAACAACAAAATACAACATATTTTCTTTGTACCATCCATATTGTTCTATTTCACACAGGCTTTACCCTTCAAGGTCATCCTTAGTAGGTGTACATTTCCTTACTTAAAAGATGCCTATTTTCACATCTCCATCACCCTAAAACACAGGATCTTCCCTTGTTTTTCAGCCCTGGGAGCACAGCATCAGCACAAACGTCTGCCATTTGGCTACTCCCTGGCTCTAAATGTATAAAGATGGCTCTGGAGCCATTATGCGGGAAAATAATGTTGGTATTATTTAATCTGGACAACCTGCTTTTGCTGGCTCACTCCAGGGAGGAAGCTTCCTTGCATATGACAATTAGCTTCACAATAAATTATGAGAAAAGCTCTACGCTTTCCCTCTAAGCACGTCGCTTATCTAGGAGTCGACTTGAACTAAGTCTACAAGAGGGCAAGACTCGTAACAGAGAGTGAAAGTGCTGGTAGCTCTTTGTCATGGCACACCTCACATAGTGGTGACACCTCTCTTTGTCATGGGACTGCTGGTTATGGTGTCTGTGGATCATGTGATCCTCCTTGGCCTCCTCCACATGAGGAGGCTATAGAGATGGTTTGTTCTCCAGTGCATCCACAAAATGGTGAGGATACTTGATTTGCATTTCTCCTGCTGTATGTTCTGATTTAGCCTACGGGAGAAATCCTCACGTCCTGAAAGTGGGGGATGCCTCTGGACAGAGACACGTTATTCATCTCAGTATTTACAGATGCATCTCTCTCAGGGTGGGTAAGACCGTCCTCATCTCAGGTGGTCGGGGACAGCAGGCAGCTAATACGTATGCTGCCCACAGTGGATGAGGTAGTTAAGCATTTAGTCACGCTGATGCAGAATCAACAACACGCGTTAATTCCACCCACAGACAACCAGCCTGCAGTACCCAACATAAATCACTTGGGGGCTCTAGCGGTGCTTCTCCCCATAGCCAGATGACTGTAGATGACTGAGCTCACACATGACTACCCTGAAACAGAGAGGCTCTTGACGAAGGGACCGGAGCCCTCATCTTGTACTGGTCTACCTGATTTGGAGCAGGTTTGGCAGAAAAGTGGTGGATCTGTTCGACTATACTCATAGCATCTACAGTTATAGGAACTATATTTCCACATTATGACTTAAAAGTTCATGAACTCTCCTTCCCAACTCGGGAAAAGGGGACCATGCGAGCAACACGTGAAAGCACGATTATTCATCGTGTAGACTGTCGTGAAAGCATTGTTGACCACTGGACCAGTCTTTTCAGAGGTGAACATGGTCATATAAGCATGTTAACTGCTCTGCCATTCGTGTTAATAAAGCCTGTATAAAACGTGAAGCTTGACAATCTCAACAAACATAAAGCCCGACGATTACACTGACGATTCTTTCTTTTTTTTGTCATTCATCCAAATTGCTGTGATTTATGACGTTTGCTTTAAAGCAAAGTCCGTGACATTGAAGTCTTTACCAGACCAGTTTACACAATGCTAATTAAGCCAATCATCACCATCTTAAACGTTCTATTTCACAGTTTACCGAAGCTTTTGCATCCCTACTCTGCGGCTACTGCGACTTTCGAACCAGAAGTTCTAATTCCGTGTGACGAAGCGTTCATATGCCTCTGATTGGCCAACTCTAACACAACGCATAACCAATCAGAAGCAAAGTTTCCAGAGCGCAGTTGGGGAAAAAACACAACATGCCAATAAACAACAGTAGCAATATGGCGGAATAACCCAAGAATCACCTAGGAAACGTTTTTCATGGTTTAGATTAAAATAAATTCAGCATTGGGTAGAAAGGATTAAAGTAAAACCAAGCATCAAACCATCAAGACCTACCGTATACGTCTGCTGTGGATATATGTGGAGTGTGTCCTATAAACTTATTTAATAAAACGTCCCTCTCACGTCAACCATGATTGAATGACCACAATTTACGACCCATAGCCGACAGTTTTATGCGGGAGGGCAAACACAGATAACCTGTCGTGTAGCTTTTCCTTGATAGGGAATGCAGAAAATGAAAGGGACTGAGGACAGACATCGATGTTAAGTCACTACCCTTGGACCGATTTGTTATTTGTAAAATCCTTGGGGAAGGTTTGTAGCTTTTACATTTACTCTGTGTAAATAATAGATCATTGTCTTGGAAAAGTGGAAATCTCTTTGTAGTTTTGTAACTATTTTGGATCCCCCATGCTCAGTAAATGTGAGGCGTACAATATAAAGTGCTTTGAGTGGTTGCTAAATGAGAATAGTGACATAAAAATAAGCCATTTTGCCATAACTACTTCTGAAAGTGTTGTGTAATTACTCTCACTGCCAGATGGGGAATAGAAAGTCGTCCTGCCCAGCAGGTTTAACCAGTAGCCTTAAAGCTATGTTCAAAAAATGAAACAAAACAACCAATGTTGTCTGGGAATATTGATATTGTGACTCAACAATATTAATATTTTACTGTCCACAGCATGAATAATTCAATGCAATTCACTCCAAACTGACAGGCTTGTTGCTGGACTGGTCTTGTTTTCCCTTTTTTAGCTATTTGCATCATCACATATTACTGTTTGCCTTCATGTGTACCTATAGGTTTTGCAATTATTTAAATTTGTATACACAGACACAAATTTGCTATATAAATATTTTCATCTGTCTGTCTGTCTGTCTGTCCATTCATCCAACTATCATCCATCCACTCATCTATCTTTGTGTGTCTGTATGTGTTGTCAGTGCTTTAATTGTCATGTCCATGTTAAAATGTCTTTTAAAGTAAGCTAAGGAAATATACCAACTCCTTCCAACTCCCTGAGTTAGAACATTTCCATCTAGTGCTTTGAAATCCCTGATGCTCTTTTCTCTGCAGGACTGGGAATGAATTCTTCATTCTGGCAGATGACAACCGCAACTGTCAAGAAAATATAGGGTTGGGATTTCTTTCTTTTTATTCAGCCTCTCGCTTCATCTGCAACGATGCGGGGTTCTTTCCCCCCCATGAGCTAGCTTCCAGTCAATACTTTGCTCAGGTAAGGGATTGCATTTTTGCCCCACACATTTCACACTCTTGTCCTAGCTTAATTTTCAAGCTGGTTTATAAACATAAAGAGGAGTTTTGTCGGGAGGAAGTTGATTTTTTTAAACAATATTTCAGTAAAAATAAGACTAAACTAAGAGTGCACTTATCGGGAAATGATCATGGGGCATCAATAAGGACATTCAGTTTTCATACCCCATGCTCCATGAAAGTCCGTGTCCATCCCCACAATGCGGGGCCTAATTGTGACACCTAAAAATGGTCCTCTCATTTCAGTAAAAAGAAGACCTCTCTTCAAGGGAAACCATTTTCCTCCCTGATCCAACATCAGATACATAAAACAGATTTTTTTTCCCCAGTGAGGGTTTGGTTAAGAGTTCCCTGTAAACATCTATATACTCTGAACTAATGGCTACCACAAATTGGTTGTTCGATGGCTTCCTGTTTGTACTCTACGCCGCACACGATTTAAGTTTATGTCACATCCTGAATCCTCCTTGCCTGATGGCTACCTACACCCTCCCCCCCACACACACACACACAGTCACCAGAAAAGACATATGGACTGACGGTTGTATATGGACAGTCCACTCATTACAGATGCCCACGTAGCGTGATTTGTATTGCAGCCGTGGTTCTGTTTCCCCCCTCTCTACTCCCCTGTCAACTTCGCTGGACTTCTTCTCCTGTTGTTTCTATCCTCAGAGAGTCAATCTGTCAAGTGTCTGCCAGTACGCTGGCTGCCCACTAAACACATGCATGCTTGCTTACTCACATCCCCACGAGTCTGGCTTTCAATCTCTGCTACAGCTAGCAAGGCCACTGCCGTAAATCACACGCATCCATCACCATGACTCAAAGAAAGTTTGATAATTTCATGTAGCGTAGCCACTGTGTCTCTATTCAAGGTGTGGCAGCACAGGGATTTTTTTTTTGTGTCTATGTCTCTGGACTTTGCCGGCATGTCTTCATTGCTGTTAATCGATACACACAGAGGCATCCGCTAAGTGGAAGCTCTTGTCTGTCTGGGTCAGGCTGCATTGACATTATCATGCTTTCCTGCAGACTCATTGTATGATATAAAAGCTGATATCTAAGCACAGTTTCCTGATCTCTGGGAAAGATAAGCCTCTGAGAAGAATGATGAGCTAGGTTACCCAAGTCTCTGAAATATGCAGAGGATGGAAGGGAGGCCCGGTGGTTAGAGAGACTCGCTCCCATTACAGCCTCGATTTACAGCTTGGCTGCAGCAATGTCAATTAAGGGACATCTGCAAGTCATACACACAGGCAATCTATCAAATGAGCCGGAAACACCGAGTTTGTTTTTGGTCTGCTCAGTCTGACTTTTAAAAAAAACCCCAAAACATTTTCATCAAGTTGGAGAGGATGCAGGATCTTGCTTCCTATTCACCACAGCCACAACCTAATTCACTTTCTGCTTTAAAGTAAATCTCTTTCAAACCCAATAACGCTTGTGTGTCCCAAAGTAAATTTCCTACAGCTTGCCCAGCAGGTTATGAAACACACATGATATTGGGGACACAGTAAAACAGGACACTTTGAACATGTCCTATTAGATTTGATCTGGGCTACTTTCATTCAATAACATTCTCCCCGTACCACAATGTTCCCTTGTCCCCCGACACTTGTGGATGCGTTAGACAAAACCTAAACTCCAAGGGACCGTTTCAGATGTAATAAAAGCTTGTTGGGCGGCAGAGCTGAGCTGATTTAGCTTTACTGAAATTTTCACTGACACCCTTGAAACCAGAAACTTTAATTAGAAGCTAGAAACTTTATTCTCATTGTACACACAAGCAACAAAATTGTGTCCTCTGCATTTAGTCCATCCTATGGTACAGGAGCAGTGAGCCGCTGCAGTGCTCGAGGACCGACTCCAGTTCTTCTTTCTGTTGCCTTGCTCAGGGGCACAGGCAGGAGTATTAACCCTAACAAACATGTCTTTTTGATGGTGTGAGGAAACCGGACCACCCAAATGAAACCCCCACAAACACGATAAGAACATGTAAACCCCACACAGAAAGGACCTAGGATGGGATTTAAACCCAGGACCTTCTTACTGTGAAGCGTCGGTGCTATCCACCGGGCTATCGTCCTTCTGCTTGGAAACACGAAAAAATAACACATGTTTTTTTCTCCACCGTTAAAGACACAAGAAGACCGTAACCGTTAAAGTTATGGAATTTGAAGTGTTCATTTGATGATGGCCACCAGGACAGAACAGCCACTCAGTGACATTTACGTGTGGGAGTCAGGGGACGTGGGTTCGTATCCCACCGTCTAGCTCGGTAAATGTAAGGCATTCATTGTAAAGCGCTTTGAGTGGTCATTAGACTAGAAAAGCGCTAAATAGAAACAAGTCCATTTACCATTCACACCACACACAATGTCAAATCTATTTAACTTTGATTTAATAAAACCCTGAAGCCTCTCAGCCCATGACCTTTCCTCAAGTGTGTGATTTAACGTCATAGGAGTTATGAAGGCTCGAGTGCAAGAGGAAACAACATATATCAATGGTTACACACCCAAGAGTGCTCCATTTTTATCTCCACACGATTTCACTGCAAAACGCGCTGATGGTGCAAGATGTTGTTTGGCATCTGTGCTGCCCACCAACTCCCATCGCTATTATTCAATGTCCGACAGTGTCTTTTTTCTCCAGCTGTTGTTCTCCTTTAATCCCCCTGCCTTCCCATGTGTTTTGTGATTCTACTGGTACAGAGGTAAAACACGTGCTTCGGGAACTGAAGTACAAGATGTTGCAGGTTCGAACCCACCTCATGGGGGTCAGGAAGGACATCCGGCCTTAATCCCCTAAGCTCCATTTAAGTCCATGTCCACCCCCACAACATGGGGACTAACCCTGACACGTAAAACTGGACCGGTACTGCTACTGGGACCTGTTGACTGGATAGGAGCCTGCTCCTTTGAGACTTTGAAAGAAGTATGCAGTGAGGGGCGAGATCTCTAATGGCTTCAGGATATGGAGGAGGAGGAGGACTCTGAATCTGATAAGTGTTCAGTCTTTCAGGGATTATGCACAAAATAACTTTATCGAACAAGTTTACAAGTTCATCCGTTGTCTCTACTGACAATAATAAGAGCTATTGTGATGACGTGTGTATGAGTACCCCAGGCCCATTAGAATGACTGGATCACAATCTGCTTATGCAATAAAGTTGCGGTTCCATGTTCAAACCAGACACAGAATACGTTTTGTGTACTCCTGCCATTTTTAACTTCTTGAACCAATTCTCTTGGGAAAGATGTTCGATCTGAGCTTGTGACTTTGACTTATCTTTTCCACTTAATCAATCAGTTGCGGCACAGCTCATGAGGCAGGGTAGTCATCTAGTAATCAGAAGATGGGTGGTTTGATCCCCGGTTCCAGCAGAAAGTGTGTCAAAGTGTCCTTGAGCAAGACACTAAACTCCTAACTCCTCAAGCCCTGAGATGGAGTGGTGACCTGTCCAGGGTGTTTCCCTGCCTTTCACCCAATGAGAGCTGGGATAGGCTCCAGCATGACTCTGCAACCCGACCTCAGATAAGCAGTTAACAATGGATGGATGGAACCAGTTATGAGGTGCACCTCATCTCTGTGTTGTTTTCCTTACTTGTAGTGACTGTCATCCGATTGATGCTCTCTCAGTTCAGTTGGTTGGGGTATTTCTGTAGACTAGTAATAGTAACAATTAACTGCGTCTTCATCTTGGAGCTCCATGCTGGCTAACAGTTGACCTTTATGTGATTTTTCCAGGTCAATCAGGCCCATTTTCCATTCCCTAATGTGGGCCAACAAGGTACACGCTGTAGCAATACTTATAATGAATAACAGACATCCATTCAGCATTAACCGCTTATCTGAAGTCGGATCACAGAGTCATGCTGGAGCCTATCCCAGGGCTCACTGAGCTAAAGAGGTGAAACACCCTGGACAGGCCATCATTCCATTATAGGGTTTGAACAGTTATGGGTCCTCTCCTTTGCTCTCGAACACTTTGACACTCTTTCTGCAGGAGCTGAGGATCAAACCATCAATTTTCCAAATACCAGACAGATAATATCAACAGCTCTTCATTGCGATTCTAAAATATAATCAGAAATATAAACAATTGTTTCTCAACATCCTTTGGTAGCTATGGAGACCCACACTGGTAGTTTTAGGACATGCACATCACACTGAGCGGCTCTGGTGCTAAACGGGAAACTCCACAATATCTCACTTAAAACCACACAACTTTGTTGGCATCCTGTAGATAACGAGAACGCAAAGATTAACAAATCTAAGTCGCACGGTTTAACCTCGGGTATGGTGCACGAAGGACGCCTGACATAAACCCAGTCCAGACAAATCACGTTCTGATCCGTTGCTGTCAGAACCACATCAACATAGCTTGAAAGCAATGAATCTGTGAAGCTATAAAGTGCAACAGCCGGACTAACGAGGAGCCTTTTTTGCCAGGGCAAATGATGAGAATGAACACACCAACATGATATGTGAGACCTGCCTGTCTGGCACACTGAGAAAAATGTTCCCCTTACCTGGAAGACCACCACCTTGCCATCATCAGCCTGCAGGTAGAAAGTCCAGGTGGAGGAGATGAAGCTCTGGGCAGAGCTGACAATGTCATTGCACCAGCTGGACACTGCCTCCATCACAGTGGGGGGTTTGGGACGATGGGTGAGGGCCTTCAGCTGCACAGAGGAAGACGTAACACCATCATAAGGGTGCTTAGCTGTGTGTGTGTGCGTGTGTGTGTGTGTGGCATCTCCGTCTGAAATCCTGAAATCCTGAATCGTTCTGGACCCGGTACACACACAGTCACTGATTGATTTTTGAAGTCACAGAGTGCTGAGTGATCATTCTCACCTTCCTCCTCTTAATCTCAGGTTCAGATGGCTGGCTAGCACAGCCGGTGCTGCAGGCCTCCTGCTCCAGCAGCTTAATGTATGCCTCCTGGCAGGCTATGCAGAGAGAGGGAGGGAGAGAGTGGTGGTCACAACGATTCAGCAACAATAGCTTTTAAGCCAATCAATGATATCTAATAATGAAATAAAAAAAGAAAGATCAACAAAAAGAACAAGACAGACAGGTAGCGAAAAAACCAGGGAGAGAGAGAAGGGGGCGACAGTGGGTAGAGCAGTTGTCTGGCAATCAGAACGTTGCAGGTTTGATCCCCGGTCCTGCATACAGCATGTCGTGGTGTCCTTGAGCAAGACACTGAACCCCTAACTGCTCCCTGAGCACCACATGGTGGCAGCTCACTGCTTAAAATGATGGGTTAAAGTGCAGAGAAATCCTAATTTCCCCTTGTGGGACTGATAAGGGAATCTAGTCTATTCTACTGTGGGTGAATAGCAATATGTGAAAGAAGATGGAGAAAACCAAATAGTGTTAAGAAGTCTAACGGACAAGTCAGAGAAACAATTGATAGAGATAGAATAAGTTTTCACTATCATAAACGTGTGTATGTATTTAGAACCATGTACTGGTTGTATGTGAACACGTGTGTGAATCAACGTGTGTTTCTGTGGGTATCAGGCGGAGGATTATCTGTACGTCCGCTGTCCAGATTGCAAATCACACCATTGATTTCCTATACAGCAACACAGACAGGATGATGAGTCCGATGCATCCAGACAGACATTCCCACCAAATGTGCCCATTCTCTCTGCCGCTACATAGGGAAGAGAAAGGGGGGCCATCTTTGGAAGGCTGGAGATGTTACGCTACAAGTGGGCCATAGCTAGAGCCATCATTATTTCACCACACCTACATTTGCACTGATTTTGTTTTACCTCCAGCTGAGCACTGGAGTACTCATGAGTGACAAGGCTCCAGTCACCGAGCCAAAGAACAAGAGTGAATCTCTGAAAGTTCAGTCTAGCATGTGGAGTAGACACACAGTCACTACAGCGCCTCGGCCCTGTAAACAGACAGACAGGCACACCACTTCCATTAGACAGGCAGCCAGAATGTCTCACCTCCCTGACACTCCTCCCTGCTGGTGTTAAAGCCAGCATTGCCGTTGACAAACTGGCAGATGGAGTAGAGACGACAGCCACGGTGACAGGCGTTCATTATGGACTCCTACAGGCCAGAGGAAGACAGAGAGAGAGAGAGAGAGAGAGAGAGAGAGAGAGAGAGATAGAGAGAGAGAGAGAGAGAGAGAGAGAGAGGCACAGAAATGAGGAT
>OMLC01043498.1:0-13102 GCA_900302585.1 Regalecus glesne
ACACACACACAAAGGGCGGCATAGCTCAGGAGGTAGGGTGGTCATCAAGTCATTGGAAGCTAAGTGGTTTGATTCCCAGCCCCTGCAGAAAGTGTGTCAAAGTGTCCTCGGGTACAACACTAAAGACCTAACTCCTCAAGCCCTGTGATGGAATGGTGACCTGTTCAGGGTGTTCTCCCGCCTTTTGCCCGACAAGTGCTGCGGTAGGCTCCAGCATGACCCCGCAACCCGACCTCACATAAGTGGTTGATGATGGACGGAGATGGCCGGATGGATGGGTTTCCTCTAGGAACCAGAAAGGACTGACTTATGCACCAGCACTTACTCATAGCTGTATCCATCCTTACAGTGTAGCAACTAAATTCCATTTTTTTCCCCAAAACCTCATAAATCCAAAGCAAATTGCATTTAATCTGTAAAGTGGGGTACGTTTTACCATAAGTAAGTTTGAGTGTACAACTGCCCATGCGAGGCTTATTAGCCATTAGCAGCTCCCGCTAGCCGAGTTGCCGTCCTGATGATTTAATATAGAATCATTAGCTGTTATCCATTCGACAGGTTCCACCTCACTTCCCCTGCAGCTCTTAATCACTCGTAATTAGTGAATGCCTTCTGGAGTTACACAACGCTGGCTGTGTAGTTTTGGGATTGAATGGAAAAAGAACCTTTTCTGAGTTAAGCATTAATTTCAGCATATTTCCCTCCGGCAGTGATTCCCCTGCCATGAAACATCATGTCGGGCCTGTAATTATATTCACTTATAACGCTTGACAGTTGTTTTCATCATTTATCTTTTTTACCCAGACAGGGAGGGGGTGGGTGGAGAGGTTAGTCAGATGGGATGGGGAGGATGGAGGTAACTGTGCAGTCTGCGTCAAATCCCACTGTTCTCACTCCTCACAGGAACAGCACAGGGGCTGGACACGGTCCTCCTGTGCAGCACAACAAACACATTTCTCTCTTACCTCGTTTCTGCATTTTCTTCTCCATCCCATCCTCCCATGACCCCTTGTTTGGGGTCAAAGTTGGAAGCTGGCAGGCGCACCTGACCCCTCTCTCCCCTGGAGGGTGGAGCCACTGGTGACCAGGCAATGAAGGCCTCATCTCGAGGATGCTGCTGCCATCTTCCCTGCGGTTTGGTTCCCCCGCAGAGCTCTGAAATTGCTCAGATTAACTTATTATTTGCTTGACTAGGCCAATATGTTTGTATTTTGTGTGTGTGTGTGTTTGTGACTATGACTGTGAATGTGTGTCTGTGTACAGACCCATCAACCCCATCTCTCCCCCTCATTCTAATCGAGTCTGGTGGATTATCAAAATTGAAATGTCCAAGAGATTACGTGCACCGGGGTCTTCAAAACACCTGATTGTATGACAGGTGCTCTGTGTGTGTGTGTGTGTGTGTAATTTTAACATGTTTTCTTTGTGTCTAAGTGTTTATGTATAGAACTCTATGTGTGTCTGTCTGTGTATGAGTGTGTGTACTAGGCTTGACAGTGAGGGTCTATTAGCCACGTCTAGTGTGGGAGTTTACTTTTGTGTGTAAACATGTGTGCTTCAGGTGCTCAGGGGTCACTCTGAAGCCAGCTGGAGTTGTAATGAACTATATTGATTTTAGAGCTGCCATTGAATGTCTCTTTTCGCAGTGACATTATTAGAACTGGCAGAAAAACTATATAAAATTGCTGTGGTTTTAACAATCAAGATAAAGAAAATATCTCTACGCGCATGGTAACTGCTGCTCGGCCGTGTGCTTCAAAACCACCCAAAAGTTTGGCAAAGTTTGATTGTGGAGCCAATTACCCCATAATACCTGGAGCCTTGTAACACAATGAACAGGGGAATGAAAGACGAGAGAGAATGAAAGAAAACAGACCGTTTACGCAATCAGCACTTACTGTCCCTTTCCCCCACCCTCCCCTTTCTGTCATGAAATCCTGTTTGGGGAATTTAAAACTGCAACACTGTTATTCATCATTTCTCCCCCCCCCCCCCCCCCCCGTCCAACCACCCAGCCCCAACCTGAAAAGCTCAAATGAAAGCCTTTTATGTTTTTCCCTCGGTAGACTCGTCTTATTTGTACCTTTCCTTGTTTAGGACTCCTCTCCGTTTAATGTGGTGGCCTGGCATGGGAACTACACACCTTACAAGTACAACCTGGAGAACTTCATGACCATCAACTGTGTGGCCTTCGACCATGCGGTGAGACTCGTCACTGTCACGGATGCATGCAAACGTCACATATACCAGTTATATTTAAGAATAGCTGAAAGACGTATATGAGGGTGTTTTTCAATCAACTTTTGACGGGTGAAAATCTTTCGTCAATACATGAGTTTTATTTACTTCCGTCTTTCAATCTGACCCGGAAGTGAATTGAGGCTAGGCTATGGATTCTGACATGGGGCGTATGTGGTATGTTAAACTGTGCTCTTCCTGAAGGATCCATCCATCTTCACCGTGCTGACTGCCAAATCCACACGTCCGGGTGTGGCCGTCGCTGATTTTGTCATCTTCCCCCCACGCTGGGGTGTTACCGACCACACCTTCCGTCCACCATACTATCACCGTAAGGCCCCAGCGACACACGGTGTCCTTGAATTGTTAATAGTGTCCCTCTGATGGTCTATCTATTGCAGATGGGTGTTTTCCCCCGCCAGGGGTCATTGTTTTGGATACAGGGGTTATTGCAACATGATCCATCAACCACCATTACTCTTAACACTCAACCTGCCGCACGAAGCCTTTCTCCGTCACTACCATAACCAGTTCTTGGGCCTTTGTTTGCATCCAACAAAGACCCTCACAGCCATCTAGTGGCCACTGGTGTTAACACACGTAGATGGTTACACGGACTACTTCTCCAGTTGTCTTAAAACAGATGGTCTTGGAGAACCTAACAGCTCTCCCCATATGTGATTTTAGGAAACTGCATGAGTGAATTCATGGGTCTCATCAAGGGCCACTACGAGGCCAAAGAGGAAGGCTTCCAGCCTGGAGGGGGCAGTCTGCACAGCATCATGACTCCACACGGCCCTGACGCCATCTGCTTTGAGAAGAACAGCACTGCTGATCTTAAGCCTGAGAGGGTGGCTGAGGGTACCATGGTAAATAAATCAAATAGAGCATTTCCCAGTTTATAGGTGAAATAAAATTAGGAAAAGAATGTTAATTGAGCCATTTTCATTAATATGGGTATGCAGTGAGGTTTTCAGAGTAGATTCCCAAGATGAGCAGATTTGAAATCCATCAAAATATTCTAAACCTTTGGCTAAGGCTTACTCGGCTATACCAGACTTGTCAGATGACAATACTTCTGGTTTTTTTTTCCTCAGGCTTTTATGTTTGAGTCATCCTTCAGTATGGCAGTGACCAAATGGGGACTGGAGACCTGCCAGAAGCTGGACAAGAGTTATTATCATTGTTGGGAGTCTCTTCGCAGTCACTTCAACTCTAAATGGAGACCTGGAAATTAGACAGGATAGAACTGATTGCAAATATGAAAGAGACAAAGTCCTTTATCCACAGTCAGCTGATACAAATGACATTTGGGTCAATATTTGCCTAAAACTTAATTTTTTACTAATATAGAAATTATAGTTTGTCCTGGTTTAGACTAAATTTGATTCCCTCAACTTTTCTCCTTCTTAACAACATGTAATCTGCGCTGTTTTATCATGTCAGAATAAAGAATACACTTAGGCTATCGCACAAAGATGGTGAATCAGTTCATCTGGACAGACCACCAAATCTACCTTTTTGTGATAACTATACCTGCATTATTTTGCAAGCATCAAGACACTGGGGTTATTTAAATATAGTCAACAATATCCTTGCACTCTCAATAAACTTTAAAATCTGTGTCCATTCATGGTCTTTCAGGTCAGGTAACACGTTTACTAATTTCTTTCAGCTTTAGAAATGTCCAGGATAATCACACATTCCACAATGGCTGGTCAAAGGGAAAATGTATTTAGAGATTTTTTTATCTATCAAATCCACATACAAGTCATTTTTTCTTCAATCAAGGACTGTTTTATTTGTTCATTGATAATTACACATAGAGACATTATCATTATAACATAAAAGCCATCTACACAGACTAGAGTTCAATATGACAAACTGAACTTGCGCTCGAGAGTTCCGGCCTTAATCTGCTCTTCCTTTTTATCCTGAAAACAGATGAAGACGATGCAAGGGTGAGTTAGTGCAGTTACCGTGGCAACAAAGTCATACCACGCAGATCCTTTTCACCTTCCACACATTTTCTCAACTGCATGTTTTATGAATGAGAATTTTATAATTTTCATGTTTCTTTCCTCCCAGAGGAGAGAACGCTGCACATGATAGCCCAGCAGTAACAATTTCACCAGGGTCTTACTGACATTTCCACTGGCAAGAGCTGGGAGAGAAAATCTCCATGACAATAGGGGGCAAAATAAAGGCAGGTGGCCTCTCAAATGAAACATTCACTTATCTTTTGTTGTTGAAACATTTCTGACGTGAACAGAATTATAGGGAAGAAAAAGACCAGACCAGCTCCGCAACTACAAGGGCAGGAATGAGCTCTACTTCTTTGGCCATGCTACAGTTATGCAGGGAGAGGCCACAGAATACAATGTTTCTCAGATGGCAGAGAGACTATTCAAAATAAAATGACTCACAAGATCAGTACACCCATGTTTCACAGTATTTATATGGCGGTAAGGGAGTCAGTAAGGGGCGGCATAGCTCAGTGGGTAGAGCGGTTGTCTGGCAATCAGAAGGTTGCAGGTTCGATCCCCGGCCCTGCATACAGCATGTCGAGGTGTCCTTGAGCAAGACACTTAACCCCTAACTGCTCCCCGAGCGCCATATGCTGGCAGCTCACTGCTCCTATATATAATAGGTTGGGTCAAAAATGCAGAGAAATCCAAATTTCCCCTTGCGGGACTGATAAGGGAATCCTTTCTTTCTTTCTTAAACATGGTAACAGTTATAAGAAATTGATGGAAGTGCCCATGATCGATCCAACTATTAATTTATCATTCTATACTAAGATAAAAAAAATTTCAGCGATGAATTATCAGATGGTGTAGGTAAGTACATATTCATACACTAATAGAATTTTCTCTTGTGGCAGACTAGTATTTCCCAAATGTCTGGCTTGAATGAATACATATGCATTGCACCAATACATGCTTCAGTTCTTTATTGTTCAAGCTGCCTATTTCATATACGATTCGATGAGAAGTGTCACCAAATGTAAGATTTCTTATTATCAAGCATGGAGTGTGAAGTGCATTTTTTTCTCACCCGGTTTGTCTTGAAAATGTAGTATAAAGCAAAGAGGGGAACAATTCCAACTAGTGCCCCCACCAGAGATGTCTTGGATGTGGGTTTGAAAAAAGCATAAGGATTTGCACGCGCATATACCCAACGGTTCAGGGCAGAGTCTTCCTGTAAAGAGAAAAAAAAACCTTTTAGGATTTCTGAAGTTACTTTGGCCAGTAAAATCATAAGCAGTACAATTAACTGTTAAAACAAAAATGCTCACAATAATAAACCAATAAATATAACTATGTACCACAGAAGTGCAGTTGGCTACAGATAATCTCCAACCATGGTGATGAAATTATGAGAGGTACATTTTAGGTGTTACAATTAGTTGCCAAGTTGTGGGGGTGGACATGGACTTGGATGGAGCTTGGGATTTTAAGGCTGGATGCCCTTCCTGACATCCCATAGTGAGTTCAACCCTGCAGCCTCTGGTTTGTCAGTTCCTGAAGCAAGTAGTCTACCACTGCAGCCCATCATATTAATTTGTTTTGCTACTTTTTTCAACCAAGTTAAAATTTTAGATTCTGTGAGGATTGTCATCCCAATGGGCTACAATAGAGTTAACATTATAACATTTCGGCCAAGTATTTGCTGTATGTATGGGGCGGTAAAAGTGAAGGGTTTAGCTTATAAGTTTTTGTTATTTCTGAATATTAATTAGATCAGTAGAAACAGATCCCCTTACTGACACCACGCAGTGGGTTCAAACCCACAGTCCCTGGCTCATCAGTTCCCAAAGTGCACACTACCACTGAGCTACCGTGGCCCCCTTCCACGTAGCAGTACTATTAGTCTAATATTGGCCTTTACTAATTTCCCATTACCATTATTATCAGTGCCTACTAGTGTGCCTTTCAACTTGCGTTTTACATTTTATTCTACGTTGATATGCTTCTCATTACAATATGTGGCGCTGTAAAGCTACTTTGTATTTTAAGTCTGATATTCACTGACTCCTGATGATCTATGGGATATTTACATTCAAGGCACTTGATAGAAATAGATTACCAGGTAGCGGTGAATGATTCTAACTGGTCACAATCAATTTTATTTTCTACCTGCTGATTCTCTTTGTGGTTATTTGGAATAAATGCACTTGCCAAATAAGTAAACATAAATCATTATCTGGGAGAAGTAGGTAACCTAATTCAGAAAGGGCTATGGTGGATACAGACTTTTTTCTCCACCCAAGCAGTCAAGAACCTGACTACTAATCAAAGTAGGTCCTTACTATGTACCTTGATTAGGAGACTCAGAAGTGAAACTGCTTGTTCCTCCCTGGGGGAGATTGCTCACCTCTTATCCGGGATCTCTTATACTAGAGGTGTTGCTAAATATTTGGACTGTAGATTATGGAAGCTGACAGGTTTATCAGTTTCCACGGTGTTGCGAATTAACCCAGTTCAGGTGGGCTTTCATTTGTGATTACCGTACTGTGAGGTTGCATTACCCAGTTACTACAACCTATTGAGCTCCCCGACACATCAACATATATTCATACTGACATACCTTTCAGTGGCAGTGCAAAATTAATATATCAAATGCAAATAGGATACATTTAGTTTGCATTATTTACGTTGGTATAAATGACCTTTCTGATCCAGAGATAGCTTCGCTTTCTAGAAATAATCTGAGCTATTTTGAAGGGGGCTCTGACATTGCTAGCTAGCGGGTAGCAACTTACAATGAGCTCTTTTCTGTGCGGGTTGTTGAGTTGCAGCTGGTACTGTTGCTTCAAATTGGCCCGAAAAGCTGCCCTTTCCTCCTCGGTGCGTCTTTTCTCCGGTGAAATGTTGAAATATTCATTCGGGTCCAATGTTTTTGGCCGACTGGCCAAGGGCGCCTCTCTGTAGTCCGCCATTCTTGTCTGACGACAGACCGAAATAACGTGAAGATGTTAACAAATCTCGCGATGAAAACATCATAACAGCTGGGCGTGAGTAGTTCACCATAGCAACGTAAAGCTTCTGGGCCACTGTACCCAACAGGTAGTATAGCGGTTAATACAGAATAAACTTGTCTCAAATCATGACCTCGGAGTCCAAGCAAAAAGGGAAAGCACTCTTTGAAATTGCAGACGATGACCTTCAGTACGAGGAAAATTCCACCGAGGACAATCTGACTTTGACGGAGGCAGAGGAGGACTTAACGGCGGTTGCTAAAGCTACTGATGGACGTGCAGTTGACACAGCCTCTCTAGGATATCGACCCCAAACGGTGGACGAGTTTTTACGGAACTTTCTCATCAGAATGAGAATGATAAGCACACTGGAGTGCTTTGAGAAAGAGAGGAACGAGATGATCCAGAGAGGCGTTGAGGACACAGACAAAATCGTGCCAGAGGAAGTACCGGATGTGTACATTGAAACCCAGCGACTGGACAACGAGCTTAGAGGCACTACTCTTGAGCGGGACGAGTACAAACTTGTTGCTTCGGTCGCGTCAGAGACTCTGGTGAAGCTCCAGAAAAAGAGAGATGTCCACCTTAGGCACTACAAACGCGTTCTCCAGGAGAGAGACAGACTTATTGAAAGCGTAAGAAAACTCAGCCATCGACCTGGTACAAAAGAGAAGAATGAGAAGTACCAGGTTGCGTTGAAGAAGAAGAAGAAGAAGCGGGTGAGTTTGGAGAGGGACAAGGCAGTGGGACAGGACGACAGCCTCTTGGTAACTCTCCGTAATATGAGCATGCAAGAGGTAGCCAGTGACACTCAAGAGACTAGGGAGGGGAGATGTCTGATAGGGAGGCCATCCAGAGAGACAGGTGAGACATCTTTCCCTTCCAAACCAAGACCCACCGATCTTCCAGCACCACTAAGAGATCAGTCTGTGGATGCTAATGTTCTCATCAAGGCCAAGGTGGATAGCTTTTACCTTAGGACCACATTCAAGGTAAATTCTATCAATCTGATTATGCTATTTTTTTCACATCTTGTCATATGTATTGTATATATACACCCAAGTAGTTGTTCTTGTGTTATTCATTGGTGCTTTAATGACTCACAAAGTAACTAAAGAGTTATAAAAAATTGCATAATGGCTTTTTCCTTGCAGGGACACAGTCAGTCCGTAAGCTGCCTGGCTATCCACCCCTCGAAATCACTGGTAGCTTCCTCCAGCAAAGACCAACTGTGGAAACTCTGGAGAATTCCAGAAGGAGATCCTATTGCAACAGGGGAGGATCATGCCACCTGGCTGTCTGGAATCAGCTTCCACCCAGACAAAACTAAACTGGGCACAACAGGGGGAGATGGCAGCCTTCGTATCTGGGATCTGTCCATTGACTCCCTGATTCTCAGCCTGGAGGGCCACACTGCAGCCACATGGGGCTGCTCTTTTCACTCCTGTGGTAACTATGTCGCATCCTGTTCAATGGATTGCACCATCAAGGTTGGTTTGTTATCAACTTGATAACTATTTTTATCCAATGTCCTGGGAATGATTGCATATTTTTCTTAATGAGGTCATCAGTCCACTGAACGATGAAAAGGTGCTTTACTAAAATACATCCAAGCTATTTTGGGGCAGCATTACTCAGGAGGTAGCGCGGTCCTTTAGTAATCGTAGATTGGTGGTTCAATCCCCGCCGCCTGCAAAAAGGGCATCAAGGTGTCCTAGATGCCCTTTTCCCCCT
Organism: Regalecus glesne; assembly: GCA_900302585.1. Taxonomy (NCBI): domain Eukaryota; kingdom Metazoa; phylum Chordata; class Actinopteri; order Lampriformes; family Regalecidae; genus Regalecus; species Regalecus glesne. The sequence continues at coordinate 8,954 of OMLC01043498.1, forward strand.
TTAACTGCTCCCTGAGTGCTGTGCAGCAGCTGCACACACTGTTCCTATACAGCAGGATGGGTTAAATGCATACAACAAAATCCACTGGCCTTGGTCATGTGGCAAATAAAACAACATTTTATGAATCAGTTTACTGGGGCTGTAGGTTTTCACATACATAGAATTTGACTTTGGTTTCATGGTTCTCCCATTCACTTCACACAGAATGACAACACAACAATCTTCAGATATAGACACAGGGATTTATTATATATAGGCAAAAATAAGTAATCAATCACAAGTCATGTATCAGAGATATGAATATAAATGTTAGTAGATTACTTATTTATACATGCTTGAGGTGGATGGACAAGAAAGAGGATATGAATATATGAACAATGTAGAGTAATAAATAGATAAACAACTAGGGGCATGCCCCTAGCCAACTTGCTAGCACACACATGTTACAAAAGAGTAGACACTTGTGTTATTTAAAAGCATTTTTCATCATCACATGTAATGCCACAAAGGTGAGATTGGAGGGAAACCTTATGTGATCAGATCATTTTTAATGTTTCTCCTGTATTTTGTACTCTGGAATTGGCACACTTGCCCATTTTTATCTCACTTCATTGTCTAGTTAGTCCTTCTTTACTCTGTGTATTTTTTTATAGGTGTGGGACCTCCAGAGTGAGCGGTGCCGCTCCACCTTACAGGGTCACAGTGGATCAGTTAACAGTGTGGAGTTCTTGCCTTCCTCCAATGTTCTGCTGACCTCCTCAGCGGACAAGACTCTATCCTTGTGGGATGCTAGGACCACACTCCGTGCTCAGACCCTGTGCGGCCACACCAGCTCCTGCAACCATGCCACCTTCGCCTCAGGTGGCAAGGTCATGGCCTCCTGCGACTCCCGTGGCATTGTCTTGCTTTGGGATGTGAGAAATCTGGCAGCTCCCACCCTTGTTATAGAGACAGGATCAAAACCAAGCAACCAGGTGGCCTTCAGCCCCAGGGGCCATATACTGGCAGTTGCTGGAGATGACAGTTTAGTAAGAGTGTTCGATCTGGTTACTAGCCAGATGACCTGCACATTGTGGCATGATGATGCTGTACAAAGTGTTGTCTTTGACCACAAGGGAGAATACCTGCTTTCAGCTGCCTCTGATGGGCAGATTTATGTTTGGTCATGAAGAAGAATATTATCAGTCGTAAGTAAGACTTCCTCATTAAAAGACCCACACTATGAAATTGAATTGCAATAAACTCAAGGCTCTCACTTTTGTTTTTGTCCTAATATCAGTTTATCCTAATTTTCCTTCTTGATTTCTGGTTTCTCAGTAGTTCAGGAATGTACTAAGGGCAGTGCTATGGTATGATTTTCAGAATGCCACAACTTTGTGTTATTTACCTCATATTAAACAGGATTAAACAGACATGGTAATAAAATAGAAGCCACAAGGGGGCAGGCTTGGCTAATATATGGTTACCCAACCCTCGAACAGAGGAATTATCAATAAAGGACATCAGAGGGTATATAAGAATGGTTACCAGAGAAAAAGGACGGCCTGTTTCTATTTCAGTTTGCAAAATTCAGTTGTTTCATAATGAAAAAAATTGCTCTCCTTCTCCAAGAGCGTATTGAAGTTGCATAGATATGTGTATGACTCAATCAACAGAATAAAATAGAACAGATTGTTTTATTAGCCACATAACCAAGGCTGGTTGAATTTGTTATCTGTATTCAACCCATCCTAATATATAGGAGTAGTGAGTGGAGCTGTGGCACCTAAGGAGCAGTTTGGGTTCAGTGGGTTGCTCAAAGGCATCTCGACAAACTTTTTGCAAGGACTGTGGATCGAACCAACAATCTTGGATTACTTGAGCCGTGATTTTCCACCACTGTGCCTTGGCACACTAGTGTGCCGTGAGAGATCATCAGGTGTGCCGTGGGAAATCATCAAATTTCACTTAGTTAGTCCAAAATATATATTATTTGTTGCTGCTAACAATTTTGCCATGGTTGTGCATATGTGCCTGCAATGTAGTGACTGGTGGAGTAATTACGCTAAATACTCTTCCTTGTACTGACCTCCGCTAACCACCCACTAGATGGCAGTAGCGCAACAGAGCACAATAATGACCTTGTTAATTTAAGACATTAGAATTAGTGATGTGCGGAAGAAGTGTCGGTGACAAGACGGAAGTCTACAACAGTGATGGATAAATATTAGAAAAGGAAAAAAGAAGACTCCAAAGTGGGTCCTGGACAAAATTATAACCCAAATGAAGAGCTTAATATACGTGGTGGTAAAAAGAAGGCAAAAACGGTGAGCTCAAGACAATACAGTGAAAGTTATGTTTCGTTTGGATTTACTTTCACCGGGGATCCTGCTACACCGACTCTGTTATGCTTGGTGTGTGGCGAAAAGCTTAGCAACAGTGTCATGGTCCCAAGCAAGCTTTAACCCCATATCCAAACGAAACACCGTCACTTCAGAGCTTGAACACGGACTATTTTGTTCACCTGTGAAAAACACGGAGGATCAGGCAACGTTTATGAGAAAAACTACAACGGTGTCTGGGTGAGCTCTCAAAGCTAGCTACTTAGTAGCTGGACCTGTAGCCAAATCAAAAAGCCACACACTGGCAGAGACATTTCTACTACCTGCCTGCTGAGCAATTGTAGATGAGCTCCTCGGCCCTGATGTGGTTTAAGAAGTAGCTAAAGTCCCTCTCTCTGATAACATTATGGTATGATAAGTCATCGAAAATGTTGATTTGGAAAATATACGCATCATTGGGAAATTTGCATTGCAGCTTGATGAGTCTACGGACATTAGTGGACATGCCCAAGTCCTAGCCATTGTGCGTTTTGTGGCTAGAGATACCATCATGTCCTCTGTATTTAACCCATTCTATTTTATAGGATAGGTGGGCAGCTGAAGTGCCTGGGAAGCAGTTCAGTGTCCTTCTCAACGATACTTCAACATGCTTTCTGGATGAGCAGGGGATTGAACCAGCAACCTTTCGATTACTAGACAACCAACTCTACCTCCTGAGATAGTCACATGTCAGCTTGATGATTGAGGTGTAATTTTTTATTATATTATAAAACATAATGTGTACTATGAAAATACAGCTTCACACATACTCTCTCTCTGTCTTGCATACCACCTCAGACATAAACACTTTCTATTTGAGCTAAACAGTAAAGAGTGAGGAGACTAAGAGAGGTGACGGTGTGACTGCTTGTATTTGTGTGACCAATTCATTCTTCATCCTTCTTGGGCCTCTGAAAGACGCACCTGCTCTTTTTTGCTACAGCAGTGTCTGGGCAACCAGCCCGCTCTCTCTAAAGTTGAATTAAAACTGCAGTCCTGAAGGTCTTCGTGCAAAAAATTAACCTCTTTGATACTCTCCCTGGCATATTTAACACAAGAGTCTGTCCACAAATATCCAAATTAATGCTTTTTCTAGTTAATAGCTACTGTCGGGCCAGGCTTTCCCCAGATAAATTATATGGGGCATCGTGTGTTATGGCTTCACCGTGGCAATTAAATGAAGGAGGATTTGCAGAAGAAGTAAGTTTGTTGACAAACAAAGTCATGCAAGACCTTTACCAGCAGAAACGACAACATCCATAGCTCGTGGTTGCCACTGTTGCCTCACAGTAAGAAGGTCCTGGGTTCAAATCTCAAGGTGTCCCGGGACTGTTCTTTATGGAGTTTGCATGTTGTCCCCGTGTCTGCGGGGGTTAGCTTTGGGTGCTCCAGTTCCATCAGAAAGACACCCATGTGGGCCTCCGTTGACGTAGGGCGTTAAGGCACATATGTTCAGTGCATCTCTGGTTCATGCAGTTGGGTGTTTGAATCCCAGCTGCACCGTTTCCAACCACAGCCAGAGGTCCATAGATAGTGGGTCATAATTGGCTAAGCCTCACATGGGTATAAGGGTTAGGTTGGATAAAGTATTCTGGGTTCACTAGTGTCCCCCTCTGGGTCGTCCAGGCCTCTTGGTTAAGTGAAGGGAAAGTACTCTGCTTCATTCTCCTCTGACGGCCAAGCACTGTGCTTTCCCCACCAGACCATGATGTGTGGACTAGTGAGGGCTAGTGGTCATGTGACTTGGAGGAGACACATGCTACCACTTCCTACTTCCTGTTGATGTTCT
>OMLC01043499.1:0-13387 GCA_900302585.1 Regalecus glesne
AACCCCTTCACATATTTACCATTTTGCTAGTTGGCCAATAGCCTTATCCTGGTCCCTCTTCCTCAAAACAGTGAGAGAATTAGATCACTAACCTAGTATGTGAGATGTAGTATGGGTCACAGACCTCGGGCACAGAGCAGCTCTGTTCAGGAATGTTTGCTTTGCCTTGGTTCCTGGCTCCTGTCACTCTCTAGCCCAATGGCCCAAGCCCCCCCCTCTCTCTCTCCCTCTCCTTACTCTCTCTCTCTCTCCCTGTCTAGTCCATATGCTCAGAATCTCAAGCTAATCTCATCTAGTCCTGGCCAGTCTGCTCGGACACTCTCTATACATCACTCCTGTTTCTGGTATTTGTATTCATGAGAGGTGACAGAAGACTCACTGCAGAGGGTTTGTGACAGATCAAGGGGAGACGGAGAAAAAGAAAAGATGAAGAGCAGGCAGCGTAACCCTGACCCCTCTGTCTTTCATTGCAGTGGTGTAGCCAGATCGGACAGCAAGATAAGCGCCAAGGCCCTCTACGGTAAGCTTTTGAATAGAGCCCTAGTGAGGACTTTCACTGTTTCTAAGCTCTGTGATGTTATCACTGTATGTGCTCGGAACTTTGCCTTTAGATTTCCTTTACTTAATGTTACGTCTTTGTTTCTATGCCATCAATCAGTAAAGACCCTGTGTGCACAGTTTACCTGGTCATATCGTCGTAATTGATATGTTTCTTAAGGACTAGATTTTTTTGAGTAAATGGCCCCAAATTAATTAAACAGGTCTCATTGTATTATGCCTTGTTAGAGCCCCAACACCCGAAGTCAAAGATGAACTCCTACAGAGTGATAGTCTATCTTATACAGTCCAAATAATACAAAGATTATTTTAGTGCATGCTTTAGGAAGGAGAATTTGTCTTGGGTACTAATCATTCAATTTCTTTTCCTTTATCATTTATACTTTTTTTCCTTGCTATTTTTCATAGCAAAATAAAAATGGTCAAATATGGGATCTACTGTATTGGCCTAGTACTAGCATAAAATTATAATAATAGTTACTTTGCCTTGCAAATGACTGTGCCCGGAAATCCAGCTCTCTCACTGTTATGATTATCTGTGGGCACGTTGATCTGACCCTGCTGCTTTACTGGCCAACCAGAGCTGTCGCAATCCCCTCCCCTGCACACACTGATAAGAGGAGGCCAGGGTTCTAGCCAGAGGTCCCATCTTGCTCAAACAAGCAGACGGGCTGCAGCTCTTTGCTGACACATCCATCGCATCTGCTGTGGTCAAACACTAAGCAATGTGGGAGTCGAGCTCAGCTCTTGAAGGGAACACAGGCGGGCACATATGTATCTTGCCTACACAGCAGGCAGGGTCAGAGACTCCACAGCTGATATATTGGTGTCTGCATCTTCCTGTTTACATCCTCTTTGCAGCAACCCTTTACAGAATCGGTGTGCTTGGTGCTCATGCACATGCAGGAATAATTTAAAGATGTATACTGGCGTGTATTGGTGTTGGGTCACTCTCATAACCACCGTTAAACTCTGCATCATGTCATTTCACTAATTCTCACTAATTACTCTCAATTCTGGTCTATGTCTGTGAGAGTTAAGCTGTTTGCATACTTGTGTGAATGTTAGGGTGTGCTTCTGTGACTGAAATATTCTATGTTGCGTTAGCAGGGAGTGGAGGGTGTGCCTGTTTTTAATGTGTGGTTGGAACAGGGTGGGGATACCCATGACCTGCAGGTGAATAAAAGAGGCATTGAAAAGCAGAAAGCACGAGGCGGAGCTTGCCTCTGCCTTACCCCTGGTCCTCCATGTGCTATCTCAGAAATTAGCTCACTGGTTTTTGCCTGTGCCACCTTTCACATGGTGAACATAGAGAATCTTTGTATAGCACATATTCGGAACCAAATGTACACCCACTATGCAGTTATGTCTGACAGGACAAAAGTGGGGTTAATGCTTTGACAGCTCCACTCCGAATTATGCATTGGTTGAAAAGAGAAGTGCTGATCAATGGTGCTGTATTTTCTGATGATGTGTTTTCTTTAGAAAAGTAATTGGAGTATAACTACGGTGACAAAGCCAAATGTTGTGATATCGTTAAAAAGTCTTGCTTGGCCCCTCGGTAGTTGAATGGTCAAAGCGCATGCCACATATTTGCAATGACCCTGGTTTGATTTCAGCTACTGACCCATTTCTCTTGATTCCTGTCTAACACTTCACTATCCTGTATCCGACAATAGTAACAATGCCACCAAAGAATATATTAAAAGAAGAAAATCTCCTGCTCTTCATGTGATGAAGTCAGGCTTTTTCTCATGGGCCAAGTCTGCAATGTGTGGCAGATGGTCACTACTACATTCTCTCAGCGGGAGAGGTAGCAACATGCCTATCCCTTCTGCCTAGAGAGAAGCAGGAGAGTGTACTGTGTAGCACCATAAAACACATACGTGTAGGCCAGTGTTAGAGGTTGGGATACCATTCTCTCCTTTCTGAATCAACAGGTAGAGGAACAACAGAAAAGAACGTCACAGCAGTAATCTCTCATATGCAAAACTCCCATCATCCTTACAATGCAGCACAGTAGAGAAACAATGCAAATCCAGTGTAGACCCTCCTACTGATTGTTTTATCAGTATCATCAGACCAGATTGCAGAAAAAGAAGGGCAGTGAAACATAGGGACCAAACAAGACACACCAGACTTGGACACCAGACAACACATAGATTTTGCAAAGCCTCTCAGACAGTTTCTACTAGTGGAGCATGTCTGTGTCAGGTAAAATAATTTACTAAAATGTGCATGAACTGAGTTAGGATCAACCAGCTGATAATCATCCCTTTCTTTGTTTTTCTTCATCACTGTGTGTTTTAGTGTGACATTTCGAATGGAAATTGAAGTAATATTTGTCTCTGGTTCCCTGTTTAGACCATAACTCCGAGGTTAACATTGTCAAGGTACTAGAAAATCAGCAGTGGAGATGTGTTGCTGCGATAGTTTATGGTGACATATGGCCAAATCTGTACTGACACAGCGGCACACTTCCGTGTCCAAAGTGTGCGCTACACAGCACTAGATGACGTGTGGACAGATAGTGTGAAATAAAAGGATCGTTCTCTATAAGACTGCAGAAATAGCAATCGAGGTTCTTGCCAACTATTGTGTTTATTATCTTAACTACTCAAACAGCTTATCTTCCAATGGCTCCCATGTGATGGGATTCAGTACTTATTGAGTTGTATGAAATTCGGCATTAGACATTCTTATTCCACTTTATTAGCCTTAATCGCCATGCGCCATTACTCAAGACAATACAAGTCATATCAAATTCATGACTTTTGGTATGTGTTAATAAAATTGATACAGAGCTTGGTTTCATTCTGAGCGTACTTCTGGGTTCAGGTGGACATGTCTTCTCTTTAATTGCAGGAAATCATTGCTAGGGTGGTGGTTGCAGAGTCATTTAGATTGTCTGATTTATATTGGCCCTTAACTCAGCTGATGATGTGCCAGGCAGCTGTATGTCTCACTGGTCAGTAGCTCTGGAGCGCCCTGAGTATCTGTCCATCTGCTGGCTAAGTGGTTCTCATTGCAAACTGTTGCAGCTTTGAATTGATTGGCGTAAATGTCCGTCATAAATAACACATGGACCGAGCTCTACTTTCACAAAGACACCTTGTGCTTGTGTTTCACCTGTGGGGAGCCAGGCAGGAGGAAACCAGTGAAGAAGAAATGTCTGAAATAAGAGAATAGACACATGCTGGCAACAATAGTTTGGCAGTGATGGTGGTTGTATGGACATTACGGCATCCCTTGAGAATTCATTTGGTTTATTTTCACATTTGCCGGTCCAGAGACGCAGCATAGACATCCGCCCTATTGTCATGGCACGTTTTGAAGCATCCCACAAAATGTAGTTAGAGGATGTCCAAGGTGGGGATCTAGAGGCTCAACACACATTGCGGTGAGTGTTGTACAAACAGAGAGGTTTCGTGTTACAATTAACACGAAGCTTGGTCTTTGTGTAGAGAAAACGGAGAGGCAGAATGTCTACGACATCAAAATGTTGACTCGGTTGGGAGAGAGACCCGATAGGAGCTTTGGCAGCAGAGGTGAGAGCAGCAAGCTCTCGAATACCCATCACTGTTACCTGCAGACTATTCATCTGAAAAATAGGTCACACATGCTAGCACACTCATCTAACAGTGACCAGTTCCAAAACAATGACCCCTGGCAATTATTTACATATGGACAAGGCTGCTATGAGGATTGTAGAGAATGGATCAAGGTGTGGAAATTCCCAAAGCCAACTAATGTCTGGATGGGAATATGACAGCTGTGATTTTCCAGTGTTCATCATCGGTGCGCAACTCTAGCTGTGTTCATAAAGCAAGAGGGACTGATGTGCGTAATAACATTTCATCTAAGAGAACAGACACAGCCTTTCTTGTCAGATGAACAGTCAAACAGCGCTTCAGTCGTGCATATGATGTGTTTTGTGTCCCAGTGTTCAGAGGTTTAGCACAAAATCAGTGGTGTCCAGTGGATTGTGGTTCAACAGATAGGAACTGGACCCTTGGATTATATGCTATGCTGAGGCAAAAGTCTAACATATCCTAACTGACCTGTTAGGATATGTTGATGTGCTGACCTGTGCAGCGCCATGTTGGAGTTGAACGGAAACATCAGGGTGGGAATGTGACATTCGTGATTTTCCACTATTCATCACATGTGTACAAGTAAAGCTGTGTTCATGCCGCAAGAGGGGCCATTTTTGATTTTGATTTTTTTTTCATTAAAAGAACAAACTGAAGGGATATATATACCACACAAACAATCATTTCCCATTTCCATTAACCTTGCTGGCTGAGAGCTTCTAGCCATTGGTGAATTCTGTAGGTGTGTATTATGTGATAGTGTTTTGGCAGACCTTATTTTGATCATGAGATGAAAACACTTTATCTCCAGTGGTAAAGTGAAATATGAGAAATGACCACAAAGTTTATGAGGTTCATGAAGCTGTATTATGGTAACTCACCATCAGGATTTTTTAACTTTAACCTGCTTGGTAAACTGGACTGAACAAACTCGGATGCCAGGCGAAGTCATAAAGGGCAGAGAACACTTTTTATATTGTTCAGTCTCTAGATATGCTTTACATAGCCATTGTTTGAATATATGTGATTTGCATTAAACAAGGATCTCATTGCACAAACATTTTGGTATTAGAATAACCTTGCAATAAGTGTACAATTAGTTGTCGCAGCAACCTTTTGACTGCTTTTTACACACACAAACCTTTTGTTGCCACTTCCTTGTTGCTCTGGCTGCCGCCTTCAGTCCCTAAAATCAATCTTTCATTCTCCTGTTCACAACATCACATCTTGCAAATAGTTAACTTGAAGTAAACTGGCTATCTACAGTGGTTGTACAGACGCAGGATCCTGGAGATGTAAAAAAAATCTTAATTATTTTGATTTTTTTGACTACCTGGATTATTGAGCAAAAATGAAAAGATGACATCCTTGAGATCCCTTCTTACCCATCCATATCTCTTTGTTTTCCAACCAACAGAGCAGAGGAAGAAATACTCCAACTCCAATATGATCATGCATGAGACGTCACAGTATCACGTTGAGGTAAGACCCTATCATGTCTCTGTTTCTCTGAGAAATTAAACCCTCTATCACAGTTTAATAGCATAGAATAGAATTTAATGGTTTTATTTGTCCCATGACCGAGGCCAAAGGAATTTGTTATCTGCATTTAACCCATCCTATTAAATAAAGAAATAAATAAATTGTTCCCTTATCAGGCATACAAGGGGAAATTTGCAATTCTCTGCATTTGACCCATCCTATTGTATAGGAGCAGTGAGCTGCCACCATGTGGCACCCAGGTAGCCATTAGGGGTTCAGTGTCTTGCTCAAGGACACGCTCTCTGTTGGGACTGGAGATCTAACCACCAGTCTTCGATCACTAGACCCCTGCCCTTCCTTCTGAGCTATGCCGCCCCATAATAGTGACATCACATCATATTTTGCTCAAGCCCATTTTTAAATGGGACAAAGGGTTCCTTTGTTGGTCTGAGATATGTGAGTAAGGAATGTGAAATGCATATTTTTAGTATTTCAAGGTTTAAAGGGTAAATAGAATCATATATATATATGTATATATATATGCATACGCATGTATGTATGTATGTATGTATGTATGTATGTATGTATGTATGTATGTATGTATGTATGTATGTATGTATGTATGTATGTATGTATGTATGTATGTATGTATGTATGTATGTATATATTATTTATTTATTTTTTCTAATCTAGTGACCACTCAAAGAAATTTACAACATATACCTCACAATTAGCAAGCATGGGGTGTGTGTTTTAAGGCCAGAAGCCCTTTCCTGATGCCCTGCAGTAGAATTGAGCCTGTAACACCTGACTTGGAGGCACATGCTGTGCTGCTTAGCTACTACAGCCCCCAACTTGAAGAAAATAAATAACAGAAAAATAATTACTGGGGGGAATGAGGACTGACAGCTGTGGCTTTGAGAAACAGAGTAATAAAAAAGTGCTTCATCCTGTACATTGTGTTTTGTGTATTAGCGCTGAAAGGTTTACCACAAGATTAGTTGTTTTCTAATGATTGTGGTGCACTAGCACCAGATTTATGAAGGAAAATCAGCCCTCTAGTAAGATTAGCAAATACTATTTGCCCACTGTACAACGCCTCAGAATATAGCTCTTTTTTTTGAAGTAGCTAGCAATATGCAATATCCTTTTCCCAAAAATGATAGTCTTGAAAAGTATGGATTTACAGAAATCCATACTTGGTATAATGAAATAGACAGAAATGAAAAACCAATACAAACTCAGCACTTGAGTTTTACACTCCATTGTATGAGTATGTCCCCATTGCTGCAAAAGTAGGAAATGACCTTATAACCTTTGATTCCCACCAGTTAATTTACAAATGTCAGGGTGGTTGACTAAACTGAGGTGAAGCAGATTTAGGGAAGCTGTGCATTAGAGACGTGTCAACATGCGCAACCCCATGTTGCTTTTACTATGTGCTGAAACTGTTGCGGAAAGGATGTTTCAAAATGGATTCCCATTATGAGACACAGCCAGGTAATAACGGAGAACAACCACATCATAGAGCCACAGGCAGAGCCATACATTTGTTAACCCTCTAGTTTTGATACCAGATAAGGTGAGACGAGTCACAACATAAATAGAATTAGAGGTACTGCTGTACGTTTCTGTTTCTCCATTCTGCATCAAAGACATGAAGTACAAGGAATTTCTGTAACAATGATAAATAATACTAATGCAAAGGCTTAGGGCCTCAACCATATGTAAAAAAAGAACTGTAGTTACAATCATCCATGGCAGGAACCCTTCAGAGTCCTAAAGTCTGAATTTTGTTCATTCCCCCTTCAGTTTACAACAAACTATTTTCCTTACAGCATCTCTCCACCTTCATGATGGACAAGACAGAGTCTATTGTCACTGTGGATGATGCTATCAAGAAGCTGGTCCTCCTGGATTCCAAAGACAAGATCTGGACACAGGAGATGCTCTTAGAGGTCACCAACAAGGCCGTAAGGCTGTTGGACTGTGACACACAGGTACGGCCCCACAACCATTCTAGCCACTGAGCCTCATCCTTTCAATACCCACGGAATGGTTTGCTCTTCTTTTCTTTAAAGTGCATGTGCAGTACTTTTAATCTCCACCCCAAAGTGTGTGTGTGCGTGTGTGTTTGTCCATGACTAATCTTGCTAACTTCTGGATCTATCAGCCTAAAAAGTTTGGTACACAGTTGTGATTGTATTATGAAGAATTTCTCTTGGTTGCAGTTTTCTCAGCCTCATAAAACTGACTGTCATTTGTGTGATACAGCATCAGTGCAGATTTTTTTTGATTAGAAATGGCAATTGCTGTGATTTAAGTTGCCATATCCATTATTACTGTTAATATGGACATCTTGGACAACCCGGCTCTTATTCTCAGACCACAGACAATTTTTTTAAGGACCTTGAAACATTTTCTGATGAATGAAGAGAGGAGACATCTGAAATAGATCTGTAATATCTGACTCCCTCTCTCTCCCTCTAACCCCTCTGCTTGTTGTTGTCCAATAGGAAGAGCTGGAGAACTTTCCCCTACCCACCATCCACCTCTGTCAGGCATTGCTGAATCAGACACGGTACCCCTCAGTTCTGCTGCTGATGTGCCAGGACACTGAGCAGCACAACCCGGATATCCACTTTTTCCACTGTGATGAGGTGGAGGTAGGTCTCTCTCTCTCTCTCTCTCAACTTTGATATTATTACATATGATGCTATGGCATTTTCCTCTCTGCTCATAACAATGTGCATAAAGTTGCCAGTTGTTCTGCTTATTTTAGTGTAGGATTTTCTGGGTTACTGGTACAGCAAGATTGTTGCGAAGCTAGTTTTACACATGAATAGTTGCAAATCTTAATTCTCAAAGTTCCTCTCCAGTCATGACATCATCCCAGAAAATGGCTCTCTGATATATTAGTACATTTGGTTCGACTAATAATTGCCCGTTGCACAATTAAAAGAACATGAGTCGATTCTGAATGTTGGCTTAAGATATCACAAGGTCATGAGTGTGCATCTTATTACTTTGACATGTGCCTTTATCAGTTACTTTTTTTGGTTTAAAGACTCATTCATTCTTAACATGTATTCTTGCTGTACAAAAGATGATTCATCACCACTTATTTAATTTCAAGGTTCACTGAACTAAATTCCCCCCGGAGCCGATGAAGTTTATTAAGAGTCAACATTTGTATTCACCTGTTGATCATTCACCTACCACTATCAAAGGCACCGAGGGCAATAGATATCTAAATGAGCTGAAATTATATCAAATCCAAGCTGCTCTGGGAATTTTATGTATGCTAAATGTATAAATAGGCTGTAAAAAGCCTTGTTTTTTTTCACAAAGGGAACAGGCACACACCAAAAAGGACAGAATGAGACTTGACCAAAAAAATAAAAAAATAACTACCAGTTCATACAAAAGATACCAGTATCAAAAGTCCTGTTTTTTGAGACGTGTATGCTTGCCCATAGCCTAGGTAACATTATGCCACAGAATTTCATCACAGAATCAACATTCTAGCTCATACAGAGACAGAGACTATCACATATACTAAGTCAAAATATTTGCATCAGGTCATTTGGACATAGGTTTAAAACAAAAAACAGGGATATATTTCAACATTCATCTGAAAGTCATCCTCAGCTCTCAGTCCAGTATGTGACCCACCCAATTTCCTTTTAAAGGGACAGAGATGTAAACTTGTATTCATCCATTTTAGCATTATTTTGCCCCAGTCTTTGTGAGCACCATAATTTACATCTCTGTCCCTATCCAGTTTAGAGATTTGCATACTGGCACAAGCTACAATATGAATGTAGGTTACAGTGAATCACCCTGTTATATCCCTCCTGGCCTCCTACAGGCTGAAATGGTTTATGCAGACGTTGACAGTGCTCTCAGAGACAACAAGCATGGGAAGAAGATGAGGCCACAGACCCTGAAGTAAGACTTTTTTGCCATTTCACCTAAAGCTAAGTGCTGCATCCACACACACATTCGTGAACGCACACGCACATACATGCATAATGATTCAGCCTGGGATCGCGCCATTGTCAAAAAATATTACCTTGATACTTCAAAGTCATCTCACCCATGTACTGATGCTGATGTTTCACAGACATACACACACATACATAGGGGGGGATTCTCACGAGCTTGGAGTAATCTAGAGCATTACAGTAATGAATGACCATAACACTAGCTAGCGTAATAGCTAGCATAGCCATGATGCTACAGAAGAAACATCTTCATTATCATTCAGGCTCTACAAAAGCTACTTTTCTATTGATTTTGGAATCAATGACTAAATATAATCTTCAACATATTCATAGCTTAAGCTGTGAAAGGACATCTTACCTTGTAGCTGTTTTGCATCTTCTCTTCCATGCAATGCATCATGGGTCAAAAACAACTTCATTCAAACAAACAGGTTTTAATGAGGCCAAATAGGCAGGGCATCGGTAATAAGCACCAAAAATACTTCAATTCATAAAAGTTAGATCCAAAAAACTAATAGTATTAGTTAGACTGTACCATTTCAACCATTTTTTTGTATTATGTATATATTAAATTGTGCAGATTTATTGTGATATATTTGGGTTATATTTTTTTAAACTCTGGACACATTGATGTAATTAATTTTTACATGGAAAAAAAGAATTACTACCTCAACTACAAAAATAGCAATAGTACCACATAAAATACACAATGCAGTTTGATATAGAATATATTATTTTGAATATCTTTGTAATTTTGTCTGTCAATTCCTTATAGACATGACCAAAGGTGGTTTCATGAGAAGCACCCATAAACACACAGACTCTAGCTATATAGATAAACCTATACTGACTAAGACACCTTTTCTAACACAGATACACAAACGAGAAGGTAAGTAAACATACACAGCCTTAACTGACTTTTCTTTGACATTACATTTGTGTGCCGACACCTTTGGTGTATCCTCATGTTTCAGGATAAATCAGGAAAAAATGAAGCGTCACAGAGAATCCATTATCCCTCACTCAATACCAAAGAACCCTGCCCCCATTGCAAAGGGAAGAGTTGCTGCCATGAGCACACCAGGTGAGAACACGCCTACATTCACACATTACCCTGCATTAAACCCGCATGCAAGCATTTTGTCATGCACAGAAAAGTTACATAAAAATACTTTTTTTCTTTTATATTCACTGCCTGGGCATAAGCAATAGACTCCTCACTTCAAGAACTGTTTTCTATGTGTTGAATATAGACAGACGAGGCTCGGGGCAAAATGATGCTGAATCCCATGAAAAGATGGCCCAGCGCATAGAGAAGGATGCGGTGAGCTTTACCTTTTCCAACTGAACTGCACACCTGTCAATCCTAAAAACCAGGTCCAGAAATTAAAAGTTCAAACTGTATATTTGCTCTACCCATGTTACTAAAATTGCTAGTTTCCCTTACCTAGTTGAAGAGTGGTGTTAACTAGAGTATGCTGGTGTTGTAAATGGATGGAGCAAATATACAGTTTGGACTTCAGCTTTCCGGACCTGGTTTTTGGACCTCTGTATAAGCCTGAACAGTTCAGCCATAGCTGGTCATAGTATTATATTGTTCCCTTTACCCTAACAAAAGCCTTCAAAATATATCCGTCATGTTCTGTTCAGCTAAAATCCAGTTTCTGTTCCCATCAGCAAATCCTCAATTGTGCTCTAGATGACATCGAATTTTTTGTGGCACGGCTTCAGAAGGCAGCAGAGGCCTTTACCCAGCTCAACCAACGCAACAAGAGTAAGAAGAATAAGAAGAAAGGACCAGCAGGTCTGTTCCCCTTTCTTCTGGTGCAGTGGTCATAACTCATTGGCAATATGTCCATATTGTCCATTACCTCTGCATGTGCATGTTCTGCCATACGTTCTTTGGCCAACCAAAGGAATTTTTCTTTATCTTGCAATCTACATTTTTAACCATAAACACATCCGGCTATGTCCTGAAACTCAATTGATATATGGTGTTATTAAAAATTGGGTAATACTTGGCAAAGATGGAAAATCAGAACTTGTCCCAATTTTACTAAAAGCCTAATGTGGTGTTGAGGATTTTTTATGACCATCTTTTTCATAGGATATGAGTTATACCTTTGGAAACCCAAAAGCTCAATCAGAAACTAAAGAGAAAAAAAGAGATTAGTCAGTTGAGGACTGGTAACCCTGGAGGCCTCGTGTGGTCATTGTTGTCGGTCTGCTGTTTGCTTACAGAGGGAATGCTGACCCTGCGAGCAAAGCCCCCCTCTGAAGCAGAGTTCACTGATAGCCTGCAGAAACTGAAGCTGGCCTTCAATCTCTTGGTAAGATACCACAGCTACCTAAACGGTCCTTCATCACCACCTTGTCATCATCAAGCTCTCCACTGTGTTTGTCTTTCTGCCACCTGCAGGCCAAACTGAAGAAACACATCCAGAACCCAAGTGCATCTGAGCTGGTTCATTTTCTCTTCGGCCCTTTGGAGCTGGTGAGGCACAGACAGAGCTGTATATCATTCTTATAGTGTGTGTGTATGTGTGTGTGTGTGTGTGTGTGTGTGTGTGTGACTGGAAGTGTAATGGTATGCAGACACGTGGAACCACACCTAAGGCAAGGGTCTCCTTTGTGGACAGTGTTATTATTAAGATAAGATAAGATATTCCTTTATTAGTTCCACAGGGGTAAAATTTAGAGTATTAAAGCAGCAAAGTGGAAAGCACCATCAGAGAGGCATAAGATCTAAGGCCTAAATGTATGAAAGCAATTCAAAGAAGGGGTAAATATGAACAGTATATACAGCATGAACAGAACAAAAGATCCATAAGTTAACTAAATGGTATGTAATCCGCTTGTTCATCAATTTGATCTATTGGGGGAGCAGTGCTAATTATAGTCTGACAGCTGCAGGAAGGAAAGACCTGTGAAAACGCTCCTTCAAACACCTTAGCTGCATTATGAAACACATGAAGATTTTTTTGAACGATTCCCAAAGTTTATCTCTCCTGCCTGGCTATACATTCACTTCATATCAGTAGATACACATAATATTGATTTATGCAATATTTTATAAGCAAGATAAACAGAATTATTATCAGTATCAATAAATTATGACTGATATAAATATAATCATTCACCTGCCTTTTTGAAATTAATCTGATGAAAAGTTTTGGGTTTGGTCATTTGGGATCATAAACATTCCTATTATTGTCTTGGATGTGGATGGCACCACACCCACTGCCATCCTGCTCAACTCTCAGACAATTAGAACCAAGGGGCTCTCAGCTCCAACTCAGGTAAAGCCTTACAAATGTAATGCTGGACTCATTTTGCCAGGCCTAAACAAATAAAAACATCATGCTATAAGCAGGCACTTCAAAGAGATGTAGCAACTCAATTCCAATGACCAGTGGACACAAAATGATATAATCAAAAATTTCAAGATTAGGAAACCCGCATGACTAGGTACACGCCTGTGCTTGTGCGGGAACAGTCTATGACTCCTAGTTCTGTGGAGCTTGGTTGTTGCTAGACCATAGTTCCATGACTAACCCCAAGACAACACATCACAATCAAAGGTTTCTTTTAAAATATAAAACATATTTATTTTAACAAAATCCAAGTCCTTCAATTTGGTCTGAAGTTGTTTCAATATCAGTGTAGAAGAGATATGCTATAGTACCTATATGTTATTCTCTCATATTATTTAAATGTCCTTTTCTAATATTCTATTTAATATAATTA
>OMLC01043499.1:15427-30262 GCA_900302585.1 Regalecus glesne
TGCCCCGCTCAGTCATCTCACCCCATCTGTCCAAGGATGCTGTAGAATTCCTGAGAGCACACCTTTCTCCCAAAGAGATGACGATCTTTGAGTTACTTGGGGATGGATGGACAAAACCCAGGTATAACTAGATGGCTCTGTCTGTCTGTCTAGATGGTAGGGTGTAGAGGTGATCCAGTCACGTTCAACCCTAATGGTGTTCCACTGCCGACTGTACAATGGGATAAAATTGTCGGATTTTACCCCACTTTGCAGAGCGGAGTGGCCAAGGGACCAGTGTGCCCCTCCTTACTTCCCCAAATTTCGTAATGGTTGGGAGCCTCCAGCAGACCTCTTCAGGATGTCACCATGGGAGACTGAGGGACCATCAGGGCCCCCCATGTCTCCCATGTCCACCGTCAGCCCAGACTACAGAAGCCATCCAGCTGACGATGTAAGATATATCTTAAGTGGATTGTCTGTTTTATGTACATTTTTAGCAGATATTACCTTTGAAGGTATTGTTAAATTATTTGCCCTTAAATTCTTCTTTATTTTATCAGTTCTATGGCACTAATTCCTCAAACTCATCAAATGGGTAAGATGTGAGCTTAAGAAAGGAGTTGACTATCCCTTAAAAGCAATATCTTTTACAAACTGATGTAGCATTTCAACTTGTGCTAAAAGTAGATTTTGTGTGCGTGGGGGTGCAGGTCTTACAATGGGATGCCGTCCTCCCGCAAGTATGCCAAGATTCGCTACCACTTTGTGGCCCGCAATGCCAATGAACTGTCAGTGCTACAGGATGAAGTTCTAGAGGTAATGATAAGTGAATCTCTTAATACAGGGAAGTAAATTCTCTTTTGATTTGGCTTCGTCTAAGAATGAGATTGCTGATTTATGGTATATTGCAGGTGATTGAGGATGACACACAGTGGTGGAAGCTACGGAATCGCAGCGGTCAGGCGGGCTATGTTCCATACAACATCCTGGATGTTGTGAAGCTAGAAGAGCCTCAAAGCATGCCAGAGGTTTTCTATAGCCAGGTGACTTCCTGTTGAACTTGTCATCTCTGCACTCAAGTATCTCATTTACGTCTATGTTTCTCTAAACCCCACTGCACACGGTGATAGTTTTCTTTTTCAAGTTAAAAGTCAACCTTATTGAATGGGGCGGCATAGCACAGGAGATAAGGTGGTTGGTCGTCTGATAATCAAAAGGTTGGTCGATCGATCCCCATTCCTTCAGAGAGTTTGCCGAGGTGTCCATGAGGAAGATACTGAGCTAATAATTGCTTGGGACAATAGATGAAAACTAGTCTGGTGGCTAAATCTGGCATATTTACATTATAAATGTTCATCAATAGGAGCTTTATAATAATCATCATCATTATTGTCATATGTATTTAGAATACAATGGCATTTTTGTGCTCTGGCTTTCTCTGCCTTAACACAAGGGACAAAAGGACATGCCATCCCCCCTCTCCCTTCAAACACAGACTACGTAAAATTTGAATTATACATTAATTAACTATACACTAAATGATATTAATAGTTCCCTTATCAGTCCCACAAGGGGAAATTTACAATTAATTATCTGCATTTGACACATTCTATTGTATAGGAACAGTCGGCAGCCGCCATGTGGTGCCCAGGGAGCAGTTATGGGTTCAGTGTCCTACTCAAGGGCACCTCCACATGCTTTCTACAGGACTGAGGATCGAACCTGTAACCTTCCAATTGCAAAGACGACCGCTCCACCCACCGACCTATGTCGCCCCAAGATGTTTTGGGCTGTCCTTTTGCAGCAAGTGGTGTGAACACTATCAAGTTGTAGTAGTTCCATGCCAGTGATTTTTGCTGCTGTCTTTCCAGTCTGAAGTCCTGAGCAGTCAGGTTGCCAAACATACTATGATGCACCCTGACAAGATAAATGTTCATAAAGACACCTTGGAAAATACAGCATCTGTTGGGCCTTCTTGAGGATGCAGTTGGTGTTGAGAGACTACATGAGAGTGTCTGCATTGTGTAAAACTTCAGTAAGGCGAGAAACATACTGAAAAAGCCTTTTTCATGCTACACTCCTCAGAGTATGAATGTAGGAATGGTGACGGAACCGCGTGTAATGCTTATACCCACGGGTTGGTTGAAACCAAAGGAAGACCTAAGCATCTGACTGGCAGCAGCCGGTCACTCTCGTTATTGAAGAATCCAAGTGGGAAAAAATGAACTCCTTTTTTTCTGCACAGAACCAGGTTTCTGATTCTGATGTAGACAGACTCCAACACTCCTGAATGAAAAATCAACTAAGTCTTACCAATTATTCAGATATAGTCCTCACTGTGCCTTTAGCACATTCTGGATTTTCCAACAAGGGTTGGCCTATAGCTGAGTCACAATGGTTTGGGTTTTTATGGCACTACAAGCTCGAGGTGGCTTTTCTTTTGTTGGGCCTGATTTTTTGTTTGATATTCATGGGAACCTGTTTTTTAATCCAGTCGGATGCCTGTGGATATAGTTTATCTTTCCAGGCACTTCATAATAACAGAGGTCAAAGCAGCATGTTGCTAATCATCAAAGCAAGAGACAGGTGTTTTCTTCGGTACAGGCACAATGGGGCTTTCCTCAAAACAAAGTAAAACCACGCACAATGGCAGAGACAGGTGAAAAACGTCAGTCCAAATGGGAGACAGCTGAGTGTAGCATGTCTTGAGGAAACAGGGAGGGATGCTGGCAGCTTTACGAGCTTTAAAAGTTTTAAAAGTGTGACTCAATTCAGCCTTTGTCACCTGTTGATCGACTTCATTGAGTTGGCACTGTGGTGCTGTTGTGTTACTGTTACTGGGTCCATGTTGTGCGCTTCAAAGCTTCCATAAAAGTTGTTAAGCTCATCCAGGCAGAGGTATTGATAGCCACACTGGGTTCCGATTTATAGTCTGTAATCATCTGCCACCCCGCCACCCCCCCCCATGTTCACAGCCACTGTAGTTATTTTCCACTTTGTCCCTATATTGTCATTTTGAGGTTTTGATAGCTATGCTTAAATCCTACCTGGACTCTTTGTAGCCTTCCTTGTCCCATGATTGGAATGAAGTGCTATGCTTCCTTCCTCTTAGGTGAATGTCACTGTTAATCCAGGGCTTCTTGTTTTATTAAGAATGTTAAAATCGATCACGTATATTAACTTTGCCTATTAAGCATACATTCTTCAGGAGACACGCGCACACGCACGCACACCGAGAAACAGTTCACGTACCTTCAACGGCTACATACGAGCTTACCAACGCCCCATTGTGCTACATGCTAGTAACTACGCTGCATACACAGGATGCAAAATATTTTCAGGTAGATATTTTGTTTCGGAGATATCATCAAAAACGTATCTAGCAGGATAAAAATAACATGAACCCTGTTTTTTAATGAGACATGACGTGTTTTTCACCTCATGGGTTTTGTCCCTTTGTGTCTTTGTGTGTCCATATGTGCATGATGCCTGGGCAGCCCTTCAGAGGGACGTCACCTAATTCAGTGATCCCTGGAGAGAACTTTAACATGGGCAGACACAAGGACAGTGGTGAATGATGGCATACACGTTCTTGTTATCAATTATCATCTTTTTTTTAAAGATTCTACAGGCACTTAGTCATCTTAATAAAGTAACAAAACCTCTCTGATTGTGTTTTCCACTTTGCTGTTGTAACACTATAATTCCCCCTGTGGGACTAATAAAGGAATATCTTATCTTATATCTTATCTTAATATGTGTAGTCAAAGTCTGCTAGAATGTTTAGTAAAAATATTCTACTTTAACTATTATTTGCAAATGTTCTTGTTCTTCTGATTTCTCCGTCATTCATTTTGTTTCCTGTTGCTGTGTTTCAGCTTTCTCCCACCACATGGATGAGGTTAATGATGAGTTATTGAAGAGAATCACTACTAACAAGAGCCAGCCTCCCACAAGGAACTTCAGGGTGGAGCGCGCCTCAAGTTCCTACATACCACTTAAATTTGACTCAAGCCCAGAACAAGTCTCTACATGGCTCACAGCGAAAGGATTCTCAAAACCGTGAGAGACATATAATAATATATTTATCAAATGAAATAAATGTTTCTCAACGTACTCTAAAGAAGGCCTTGGGTGATCTATCAACTAATAGTCAATGTGTCATTATTTCCCATCAATGTGAGAAAATAACATCATGAAATAGGAAAAACATCCCAGCACATGACTATTTAATCTTTTTAAATCTATTTTATACTTAGAAAGTTCATTATTTGTTGGAGGAACAAAAAGAACAATTCTTATCAAATCTCCAGAATATCTGTCATCAATTTTCCCCCAGTCCCTATTCTACGGAGGTTATTGACAATGTCCCCACTTTTTAGTATTGACTCAAACTTCAGTGAGTAAAGAGAAAACATAAAGATATTCCAATAGTATTCACGGTCAATTCCTTAAATGAATTGTCTGTTTGTCTGCAGAACTGTAGATTGCCTTGGCATCCTGACTGGAGCCCAGCTCTTTTCCCTTAACAAGGAGGAACTGAAAGCTGTGTGTGGAGATGAGGGCTCTCGTGTCTACAGTCAGATCACTGTGCAGAAAGTGCATCTAGAGGTCAGTTTGCAAACATACCTACTCACATACTACCCTACCCAGTTAAGAATAACTGTACTTTCATTGTCGCCAAGCAAGTGAATTAAAACGGGTTTCAATCGGGTTTCAATCCAGCTGATTTTCAGTGAAGCTGAAAATCAGAGTTTCTAATCCAGAGTTTCTAATACAGCAACATTGCAACAGCAAATAATTCTCTAAGAAATAATCGTGTTCTTTTTCTGCTTTCACAGAGGAGCACTGGGGATACAGAGCTCCAGGAGATCATGAAGCGGCGACAAGAGAAGCTTGACTCTACCAGTAAGGACTGAACATGCTGACTGTCCACATACCAGAACCGTGCATGGTTGACCAAACCAGTATGATTTACCCAGAATCCTACCTTCCTTGCAACATTCCAGCAGCAGCAGCTTTCAAAAAGCTTTCAAATCTACGCAGTGGAACATATTGAAATGTCATTGTATGCATTTTTTGATTGTATATTTATTTTGTATCACTGATTAATATATGTATATGTATTCCATAATTTTCTTTGCTAATTTTGTTGCTTTTATTATCTGATGTACTTTTAACCACAAGACGAATTTTTGTATGGAAAGTAGAACAGGAGTTTGTGTATAGTGCGTGTGCGAGTGTGTCTGTTTGTGTATGCATGACATGCATGTAACTAGCACGTACAAGCTGTGTGTATACAGTCTACGTTCATGTCCGTTATTGCAAGTGTTAACCTAATGACATGCAGATTTCAGCTTGTGCTATTACACACCCAAATCCCCGTGCCAGAATTTATGACTTATGTGTAAGCATCTATCTTTATATTCTGCTTATGTACCCTTGGGATAGAACTGTTGTAGAAATACTGTATGTTATTTGCGGCCTACACTGGTGAGAAAATAACATCTGTCACGTTTATATTTGTCACATTATAAATCGGATGCATCAACTGGTGAGGGTACATCGGTTTAGATAATCTAACTGTACGTGATCCTCATCTCTTCACAAACCTGAAACAGTTTGTTAAAACTACAGCTTTCACCACATACAAACTTCAAACAATGTTATACTATTGATGACCATCATTAAACGTGCTGGAGATTTTACAATGAATCCTGCAAAGACACTGTAAATTATAAGGTAATATCTAAAGAATGGTTTGTTATACTGGTATCAGAAAAAAAGCCAAACTTATCATTTAAGAAAAAAAAACAGACAAAAAAAAATGAGGGACATTGTAAATATGGGACAATGAATACAAAAACTACACCTTAATAAAATATACTCGGTGAACATTTAATATTGATTCTCTGACCCAGTGATTCTCTCGCTGTGTTAATGTTCCAAACAGTACAACAAATCAATCAAACTGGTTTCTTTATTGTCATATATATAGGAGACAGAAGAGTTGGTCGGAAAGGGGAGGGGTAGCCAGATAAGCCACAGATGAAAAAAAGCCCATTTCTTGAATCGTTTTGAATATGTCACCATCAATCCACACCGTCTCGTTACATTTGCCAAACTAGCACATAGGTAGGATAAAGCCAGTTTGGCCCGCCTGCTCTTACTTGGTGAAAACTCTTGCATATCGGAGGAAACCAGACTACGACACCTATTACACTACGCTGTAACACAAAAACCACACAAGTAGAAGTGATCAATGATGCAGTGCGTGGGAGTAAAATTGCTCTTTTTGGTACAGCACAGGCAGTCATTTATAGGAGATTTGTCATTTATGGAGATACGCGTCAAGCCATAAGTCCCCTGAGTTTTTCAATGACCTTTGAAAAAGAGAGAAAAACATAGCATAAGTGAACGATACGCATATACATATGAGCATGTGTCCTCTCTTATCGGTCCCTCTCAGATCGACAGGGACAAAGTTATATTTGTTCCTCAAGCAACTTTAAGTTTGTCTGCGTTGCTCTTGGCATTCCACCTACCTGACAACATCAGTGAGACCTTGCTGTAACGTCTTCACCTGGTAAGGGATCCCATGTTTCTTGCACAAGGCATGTACCAGCGGGGCCACTTGGTGATAGTTATGACGAGGCATCGTGGGGAAGAGACTTGAGGACAGAAAAGGGGCAAAAGGACTCCATGAGACTTAAAAGTAAGAGTCCAACGTTTCTCAAATACGCATATTAAGTATCTGACACGGGTCTCGGACAAGTTGTCTAACAGATTCTTAGATTCTTCACGATTGAAAGACTAGCCGCAAACCCTCATTCCACTCACTGGTGTTCAATCTGAAAGTTGAGGTGTCCGCTGAACCAGTCGTTGAAGCTTGACTGCTCAATATTACAGGTGGCATTTAGCTGGATTAGAGGATGACAGAGAGGGTAGAGTAAGGTCAGACCTCCAGGGAAGTGTGAAGGGAGTTGGTAGAGGGGGATAGACAAAGATTTTGGGGGTCACGTTCCTCGGAGTCGAAAGGTTTGATAGACAAGGTACAGTACCTGCATGGTCAGCCAATCCTGGTGTTTCTCATGGTCAATACCCATGGGTAAATGGTTCATCTGTGTCACCCACACGAACCAGTGGCTCTCCAGAAACCTTGGGGGACAAAAAAATAACAACCCAGCACTGTTAGAGATCATGCGTCACAGCCCCGTGTAATAATCATAATGTGGGAAAGCGTGTTTGAGTTTGGTTCTCTTGCAGATGAGTTACCGGACAAAGCTGATAAGTGCAACTGAGCCCAGGAGGCCATAGTAGGGGCCATAACAGAAGAAGTAGCGAAGGTAGTAGGACATCGACCACGCCAGGTCCTGCACAGTAAAAAAGTGGGTTGATATAAT
Source organism: Regalecus glesne (assembly GCA_900302585.1). Classification (NCBI taxonomy): domain Eukaryota; kingdom Metazoa; phylum Chordata; class Actinopteri; order Lampriformes; family Regalecidae; genus Regalecus; species Regalecus glesne. The sequence continues at coordinate 22,813 of OMLC01043499.1, forward strand.
TGTTTGACTGACAAAGAAAGCAAAATGAATTTCACAATGCACTTCCCCCTGCTCTACTGCGAGTGCAAAAGACACACAGCCCCCAAAGTATGTAAAGGAGTACACGGATAACAAACACACTGTGCTATTCAAACTTACCACCCAGTCCCGACGTGAAAACATGGTGCGCAGTATCTGAATGTGGAAGTACACCGGGATGAGCAATGGTGGTCCAACTTCAGGAGGAAAAGAAACATAACATTTATCTCTGTATGCAAAGCATTCATTTAAATACTTTTAAATTATTTTTCAGGGGGGGGGACCTACTAAGAAAGAAGTATCGGTGCTGGTGATGATAGGGCATGTACTTGATCTTCTTGATGCCGTACTATAACAAGGAAAGAGGAAGAGTCATCTCATTACAGCTTTACTGCCAGAGGTCCTGGGTTGCTAGTGTATGACACATAACTCGACAGTAGTCAGAATCACACGTTATTTAGTTCCAATCAATCAAAGCATTATCATGCTTGCCTCCACTGGCTGAGACTCTCCCACCACAAAGACATGTAGCATGTTGACATCAGGGTCCTTGCTGAAGACATTGGGCTTAGCGTGGTGCTGGAAATGTCGGTGATTCCACCAGTTAGCAGAGGCACCCTGAGAAAACACACATATCAGCATCCTTCTGGAACATCCGAGAAGATGTTGAGACTTTTATAACGCAATCCCATACCTTTAAATGGCCGATGACAAACTTATGCAGTATGTGATTCCAGTGAGACTTCTTGAAAACAGATAGGTGGCCAAAATCATGCTGCAACCAACCGGCCTGGGACTGGAAATGAAAACAAAATGAAGGATCGTTATCATCACCACCAGGGATGGTGGTGTGTGGTGAGTTTCGTGGCAGGTGAGGCACTGGTGTAAAAACTAAACAAATGAACTGCTGTAGTGAGTTGGACTTTCTGATTTTCTAGCTAGCATATTGACACTTGCCTCCGCTTAGAAGAGCAACAGCAGAACAAGCACAAACATGTAGGCTCTCACACGCCCCCTTTAGTGAGGCAGAGGTACTGTTTGGCTCCCCTTGTGCTTTTTCAGTGCGGGTTTTATGTCAGATCAGAAAGACTAAATATGTTATACATATATAAGAACTATATTGCCTGTTCTATGGAAAGTGATGACATAAAATAAAAGTCTCTATAAATATTACATTGGTGACATACAGTTGGAAAGCAATATACATGAGCTCAACCCAGTTTGTGAGTGACTGTGTATTTGAGTTGAAGCTCAGCTCATTGTTGCTTCACCTCACGTGTCTTCTCCATTTGAACAGAAAAAAACAAAAATTTAGCGATTTTGATAATAAAAAGTGAGATGACTCAATCATACAGAAATGACATTTATAGCATAGATCAATAGAGAAATATGGATATTCATTTTATTTTGCCTTTTTTTTAACTTTTCATGATGACAGCTACCCTCACTGCATGTCCCGGCACCAGGGGTGGGATAGTGTCCCTGATAACAGTATGTAATTTACACTGCAGCCATTCCTATTACCTGAGCAACAGCCAAAATGACAGAGCAGAGCAATGTCAAGGTCCAGCTAGTCCCCAAAGTCCAGACAATGAGCAAGGCCAGGGCTTCCAGTAGCAGAATATGGCCCAGCTGAAGGCAGAAAAACATGGGCTGAGCTTGAAACAGGCCCTCTCGCTCTGCATGTGCACGCAAAGTATGGAAGTCTGTCACGACTGAAGCCTGGAGAAATAGCATGGAAGAGAAAAGGAAATAACAGTCAGATTCCTTAATCTCATGGATTGAATCACATCTTTACATCATTTAAAAGGAATTTACACATCATAAAATGAGGAAAACAACAATAGAGCTTTTAAGAAACTTAAGAATCAGGATGGCACTGTGTCAGAAGAGTTTAGGGAAATAAATTGGGTTACGGATGACAAAGAACACCTATAAAATTGCATGGCCTACTTATTTTTTGAGACTTGTGTCCCTTTTGTTACTCTTGTTCTAAAAAACAGCATGATATCAGAGGATCACAAGTTCTCACTTAAAGAAATTTAAAACGATTCCTACATTCTTGCTTTGGTCCTGGCTCGGCTCTGCTGCTGCAAGCTCGCCGATGTGCAGAGGCTTCAGAAACTTTTGCACAAACTTTAGATCGGGATGAAAAGCAGCAAACGCCTCCTACAACAAACAAATAAAGCATTGAATGATCACTGGATGTGTTGGGGTGGAAAGGGTCTCGCATGAAAATGAACTCTGAAACTTTTCTCTCTCTCTTCAGCAGTCTATTCCAACATTCAAAAGGAACCGTGTGCTTCATACTACATACATGACACTACGCCACTAATATGGCTCCTATTTGAATCTGCACCCATATTCCTGTGCTTTTTCTTTTCATTTACTTTTTCTACTTATATCTACCATGTGCTACACATCATTGTAAAATGATAATCTAATGTGCATTCTTTAATACAGAGGCTGCACTAGTTCGAGTCCTGTTCAGTCCTTATCATGCACTCTGCACACTTATTGCCCCACGATAACTTGACTCATCACAGCCTACTTGCAACTCTATAGTGATATAACCTTAATATTGCTCATACCTGAATCCACAGTCACATCATATCTTTAGTTTTACTATGTCTTTATTGTATTGTTCTTTTATGATCATTTTATATTAGATATGCATACATGTGTAACTGAGAGCAACATACTGAGTTATATCCCATGTATGCAGTCATACTTGGCCAACAAAACCAACTCTGACTCTGATCTTATACGGGCACTGATGGTGTGGTATGGTAGATGGTAGATGATGAGAAAGAGGATTATAGTCCTTATGTGAAAAATACAAGACTGGAAAAAATGAAATGAATCACAGTTACCGTGGCATCCTCTCCAGCATAGTGGCTGATCACCCTCATTCCACCCGGGTGCCTCTTCGCCCACTGGGTGACATTGTACACTTTTCGATTGATGACAAGCCACTGGTCGTTCCTGTGGCAGTGTTTCTGCACTTCATCCCAGGTGTAGGCATTATTACTCCCTCTGCCTGGCTCTGCGGCCTCGGTCAGCTTGCCCCCACCACCCATCCTCATAGACACAGCTGACTCTGACCTGGGACCACCAGCACACCGGCGACCAGTCAGCTGAAAGGTAGGTGCAAGGTGATGAGGTTACATTTCACACCGAACTGTCAAGACAGACCTGTTCTCCCTCTCCAAACAGCAGGGAGAAAAACATCCCTGAAGCCCGAAGGGCTCCACACTCTCCAGGGACCTATGGATGCGACTGCATTCTTTTAGGAAGAGGAAAGACTAACCTGTTGCTCCCTATACTTAAATCGCATAGTTGACTGTGGCACAAGCAGAGGAAGACCGTGGCCTTGTCTCCATGAATAATTGACTGTGAAAAACGAGATACAGTCTATTGGCTAGGCAGGGTGCTTTATGAGCCAGGCCTTGCACCATTTATCTATATCATTGCTGCCCAGAGTTTTATTAAGTCTGGATTTCAACGTCAGGTTGAGCACTCAACTTCTTTAATAACCCATCCGTGCAATAAAGGGTTTTAAATCAATTCACATTTCCCCCCCAAAAAAGCGTAGCTCTCTAGATGAACACTTGAGAATCATTCACCCATCACACCGAATAAAACCAGCATGCACTAAATCCATGTGACCCTCTCCCCCCCTCCAAAAAAAAAACAAAATCATTTTTCGATCACGTTTGTTGAAGGGGGTAGTGGTGGGGCATATAGCCTCTATTTACAACACAGGCCTGCACGAAATGAAGACAAAAAAAAACGCACTCACTCGGATCCAGATTTGATTCTCCTTCTTATGATTTCGTTGGCACAAAAGACGTACTCCGGCTCACGCTTCCACGAATATCCTTTTTATTATGTTTTTCAAACAGTCATCACCGAATCCATCCTCTCTGCCCCCTAACGTGTTCACGGGTTTATTCACTCACTCATTCACTACAAATTCCGAGCCGATCATTCGAGGGCATGTGGGCCAATCCGCGTATATCCTGGACTACTGGCATATTTGCAATTGGCTCAAAGCAGCCCATCCGAAAATTCCGCGTGCACGCGGCGTGCGCATTCACGATTCGGTGGGTTTGGTCTTGTTTACAGAGACGATCTGTCATGTCACCGATGGGGAGAGAACACACGGAAATCATCACGGTGTTACTCTACCCTCACTTTTTTTTTTTACTGTTTAACCCTCGTTGTCGTCGTGGATGTTGTTGTTGTTGTTGTTGTCATCAGACGACTGGATGGTGATTTATTCAGAAATGCGTGGGTGTTTTGGGGTTTTTTTCTTTCATCCCCCGTCTGCCGACTGCATATTTCTAACGTGGCTGACCGATATGGACAGTTTCACCTCCCAATCAAATCAAGCCAAAGCATACCTCGCAGGGGGCTGCGAATGCAACGCGATGCCCCTCTCTCTCCGGGAAGTACTTCGTTTTACCGGCAGATGGTATAAATGTGCCCCTTTGTAAAATGCACCTCTTTGTCCTCAAGTGACCCCAAAAATTGGCACTCGACAGAAAAAGAAAATCACTCCACAAATTAGCGTGGTAAAATATTCTTGTGGAGGACTGGGACAGGGTATTAATATTCGAAAAATATGACGCACATAGTTTAAAGCCCTTTGTAACGTGAAGTACAGCGTGTTTCTGCATGCAAGGTCGGCTATTTTCCATCTGGAGCTTCTTATTTTGGCCTGGTCATCACTTAGCAAAGCCACTGACTGTTTCCACTGTGCGCTTTATGTCCAAGTCTGTTTGCCTCCTTTATTTATAGCTCGTCCGCAGAGTAATGGATTCATACACCCAATGTAGGAGGGATCCCCCCCCAACCCCCCTGTTAAGATTCTTCAGTAGAGCTTTTTCCTCATCTGAATCAAAGGTCTAAGGCTATGGTTGTTCTTCACTGTATCTGCCTGTGTTTAGTATGGACACGCTTTGGCCCTTCGACACTATAATTTTGACTGAAAGCCATATGAAATGACTAACTATTATCATCATCATGACTATTATTATTAATATTATCATTATTACCCATAAATCCATCCATCCACCATCAACAGCTTATCCAAGGTCAGGTCACAGAGTCATCCCTCCAGCACAGGGCAGTTCACACGGTTCAGTGTCTTGCTCAAGGACACTATGGCAAACTTTCTGAGGAGGCCAAGGATCAAATCACTAATCTATTAATTATTAAACCATTGCATTGGTTTTCTTTTTTGGTGGGTAAAAATGTGAGACATATGCTGTGAAGTGCTTTGAGTGGTTGCTAGACTAGAAAAGCCCCCCCCCCAAATAGCCCATTTAACATTCATCCTTTTTTAGCATCCCATTCATTTAGCCAGTAAGCCTAATTTACCCCGCCGACCTCTATTGTCAGGTTACAGCAGAGTCAATTTGAAGGTCATTTCAGAGAAATGCAATGAATGTGCAAATCAGCTCTCTTGGTCACCAACATCACACACAATTAACCTCAAGTGCTATTCTGCCTGACTCTCTGTTTGTCAGCACATCAGTGCGACAGGCATGTTCTTGTGCTGACCTAGCTTCTGCTGGACATTGTTGCTATAGTAGTACCAACAGCTTTAAATTCTATTTCCACTATTGGTTTTTGTACAGAACTTTTTTTTGGGGCAAAACCTTGTAGCTTGTAAAGGAAATTGCTGGCTTTTGACTTAGTTGGTAAGTGCCCAATGACTGAAAAAAACAATGTGGTAACAAATTTGGAAATATCACACTGAATAAGAACATTTAATGACTACAATTGATAACAGAACAACAGAAAAAAAGGCGGACGTTAAGACAAGCCTGAATGCGGAGACATGTAAAACTTCCTCACAGTAAGTCACCACAGAGCAGCAGCATCCCATATAGCATCATCTGGGTACCTTAGAGCTGTGGAAAAAAGAATAGAAGTCACACACACAGCAGATCACTCACATAGGCTTGCACACAGTCAGAGAAAAAGTGCAAAATGAGAATGATACATAGATGGAGCTGTCACAAATGGTGACAAAGCAGCCATGAACACGAGACAAAACAAAAAGGCTGACCAGAGTCTCCAGGGGGATTAGTGTCTGTGTCAAAGAGAAGAGGATGCAGTGCTGACAGAAGCCTGGACCCACTTAATCATCAGGCTGCTCCCAGTAGCAAAGATTCAAGATGCTTTGTTGCCACACAACCAGGTTGGCGGTATTGGTTTATTGCACAGCATGTTAGCTCTGTGTTAACACAGCCAGCATTCCAACATAAATATAATAGATACATACTGGGATGCACGTAACAACAATCATCATTAAGGAGTATGAGGGGTCATGATTCATGGGGATGGAGTCAGGGTTTTACTGCATCAGGGAAAAATGTTTCTTAAACAGGTCTTGTTCCACTGACTGACATGTAGCATCTTCCTTATGCCATGGGTTTGAACAGGTAGCTGGCTGTGAGGGAGGATAGTAGATGATTTTACCTGCCTGAGTTATATGGTGAAAAGGGAGTTCAGGGGTGGAAGATCACATTCTTTAATTTTGGAGGCCATATTCACTGTAGAGCACATACTTCAGGAAATGATGAGTCAGATGTCATGGGTTTGATCCCAAAGTGGAGTGTCAGGATGGGGATCCAGTCTTAATCCCCCACACTCCACCTAGGTCCATGCCCACCTCTACCATGTGAGGACTAATCATGACACATAAAACGGGCCTCTCATTCAATATCCGTTCGAGCTTGGTTTTGGTGATGCTCTCCTTGGTTCCATACCAGACTGTAAAGGAGGCTGAAAGGATGCCTTGAATGGTAGCAATAGAAAATTGGCCAGCTAGCTATTTATTGACCCTGTGCTTTCTGGGTCTCTTCCCGGGGTGCTGAAAGTGGGGCCTACAATTGGAAACTAGATCAGATGACTGAATTTGCCCTGGGAGTGAGATCCTCCTGAGAGGAGGTATCAAGCACCAGCCAACTTGAAGGTAACTGCTAGTTTTTATTCATATTTGAGGGGACCAGAATCAACCTGTCTGATCTCAGTAGACTTCTCAAAAGAAAACGGGCGGAGTAAGAAAATATCGCAACTACAGACTATTTTTGGCTCTAACTACAGAGAAGAGCCATGTGCCTCTGTCTGTCCCTATCTATCTATCTATCTATCTATCTATCTATCTATCTATCTATCTATCTATCTATCTATCTATCTATCTATCTGTCTGTCTATCTGTCTGTCTGTCTGTCTATCTGTCTGTCTGTCTGTCTGTCTGTCTGTCTGTCTGTCTGTCTGTCTGTCTGTCGGTCTGTCTGTCTGTCTGTCTGTCTGTCTGTCTGTCTGTCTATCTATCTATCTATCTATCCATCCATCCATCCATCCATCCATCCATCCATCCATCCATCCATCCATTCATCTATCCATCCATCCATCC
>OMLC01043500.1:0-13163 GCA_900302585.1 Regalecus glesne
AGTTTTCATGTCAATCATGTAAGTAACTTGGTTTTCTCTTCATTAGCAGTTAAGCTGGATTATAGGGGTGAGCTGAGAGTTATTTATACTTTCTTGTAGTCCTTGGTACTTGAATCTTCCTCCTGCTTATTCAGGGCGGCCAGCCTTGTCTCTCTCCGTGTATAGGAGCTGGTGCGACCCAGCGGCTTGTCTGTCACACTGTCTCCTCCACTGGACTCCAGCCTGGAAGGGAATAAATCAGATATTCACCACAAATGCCCTCTATGCCGGTACGTATTCATATTCAGGAGGCTATATCTTCATCACAACAGAAAATGGCTAATTGGTCATCAGAAGACACGTATGATAAGAGGTACATACCTTGTCACTCTGTCATGCTGAAAAACAAAGAAGAGTGCAGTTAGCCAGTGAGGTCAGGACTAAATCAGTACCAGCTTTGTTCACAGGAAACATGTTGGCAGCAGGACTAGTCTGTCCTCACTGGATCCAGATTTGTTATTTGGATAGGATCAAGCTTGACAGTGAAATGTTTTCCATGTGAACATAGCAGCAAAACAAAAGCAAAACTTCATAGTGGCTTATTAATGCTTTTCTCAGATGCCAGAAGGCCCGGGAGGAGGAATTATAAACACAAGTCAACTTGTTTGATATCAGGCTCTCAGACATGCCAATGACAGAGCCTGCATGGATCAAGCGTCTCTGGCAGGCCTGGTTAATCTTTAAATGCATGTTTGCCATGCACAAGCCTGTGAACGCAAAGATGACATCATGTCGTGGAGAGAGCACGGATTCTCCATGGACGCTGCTTGCTGCGTGACAGCATCCAAGTAATGACCTCAGGGAAAAGGCTGCTGTCATTTGGCAGGGTTTCTCTGTGGTGAGTGTTGTCTGTGTTTCTGCCCAGCACGACAGGGCTAGACTTCCAGCCTGATAAACCATGGACAGATTCCAGCAAAGTTGTTGCCCCATTCACATGTGTTTATCATGCCAAGGTACTATTGCATATACTTTTCATGTCCATGATTTTAACTAGAAAGCGATGCTCAAATCCAACAATTTATTCTATTCTATTCTATTTATTTACCTATGTATTTATATATTAATCTATTCGTAATCTTTGAATCTTTTTATTTGTTCAAGTTTACCAAAAAGATATTTTTCCCTGACCTCTGGAGGTATTATTCTTATTTCTCCATTGATACTGTGGGGTCTGAAATCACAGCTTCTAGTAAGGAGATTTACAATTTACTCAATGAGAAATTAAGCATAATGCATATCAATGAACATTTAGAATTTAAATACACCAAATTAAACTACCAGGCTAATTTTCATCTCTTGTCTCAAGCAGTTAGGAGCTCAGTGTATTGCTTAAGGACACTTCGACATGCTCTCTGAAGGGATCAGGGATTTAACCATCAATCTTCCAATTACTAGATGACCACCCAACCTACATGCATATAACCAAATTTGCATTCTGTATTCAACACATCCTATTGTATGGGAGCAGTGAGTGGCTGCAGTGCCTGGGGGCCAACTCCAGTTCTTTTTCCTACTGCCTTGCTTAGGGGTAAAGGCAGGAGTATTAACCTCAACATGTATGTGTTTTTAATAGTGGGAAGAAACCGGAGGACCCAGAAGAAATCCTTGCAGACACGGGGAGAACATGTAAACTCCACACATAAAGAGCCTGGGATTCAAACCCAGGACCTTACTGCTGTGAGGTAACAGTGCTAACCACTGTGAGACCATGAGAGAGAGAATATATAGTCATATTTTGTGAAAATGTTGCAATCCAAACACAACTGGTCCACCTCAATGTGCTTTATGGAACAGCAAAAGGAGGCTGTACAAAAAAAATCAGACTAGCATGAGCGGTCCAAACCAGAGATAGCCTGGTGATGTAAGATGTCCTCATAATCTCTCTTTTGATCCCTTGTCCTCCAAAATTTGAGGACTAGGAATTTATTTATTCTGTTTGTTATCTGGGAAGGGGACTAGACTCCACCGTAAAAGCTCATTTCTGGGGATTGAGTTCTGTTTGGAAGTGCTTTGAAATAAACCCCAGTCTCCTTGTGTGGCGATCCAGACTGTTTAGACAAGAAACAGATGTTGATGGCATTAATAGCAAAACGCTTTCGCGTAAAATGATTTATGTCAGCAAGAACAGAGCTCACAATTATTTCCAACACCATCCTTGGCAGGTAGAGGATTTTTTTTTTGTGCCGCACCAAAAGAACCATTTCCCACAGTGTTTATACAACTGAGCCTGTGCTGCTTGTCCTTATGTGGTCATACGCAGCAGCGAAACCGCCATCCAGCGACAAATGGACCCCTTGACCTCAGAAGAAGAGCCAAGGATGAAGTAGGCAGCTCTCCCGGACAGCTCCTCATACAAAACCCACGTTGGCCTCTGAATGACAGCTGTGGGTCCGCTCAACCTTCATCAGGTCTGAGACTGATCTGAGTAGACAGCCTTGGTTGATGTTGATGTGTTTTCATTTACAGTTGTCAGTTTTGTGCAGGGATGAGAAATTGGAAATGCATATAAGCCCTTTGGACACCACATCAAAGTTTTTCATCTGAAAATTGTGCATTATGAAATTAAAGTGACCTCACATTTTTGTCCATTAAGCTCAAACATGAACTCTGAAAATGTGGTCTGTTGAAAACATTTTTGGTATACTGTTGATCATCTGCATTTTTCCCCACATCCATGTATAAACTCGTGTGGATTTTTAAGATCTTTTTGGACCATGGACCAAAAATTTACACATGAATCTGTGCTTGATGTATGAAGGTCTTCAACCCTGCATAAGGTTTCAAACTCTGGCTCATGACAAAACCCTGACCTCATGAACTGACATGACCATGTCCCAGTAAAGGATCTGTGATTCGGTGAGACATGTTCACTTTTTCCCTGGGTTAGAAGAACTGTTAGGAGTTGGGGATTTTTGTTGATTTTTGCACACCCCTGTTAACAAAAGCAGTAGCTTTTTCACTAAAATTTGATTTTATTTCACAAAAGTGCTGCCTCTTATCATCAAATTGGCAGTGGATATCTTCTGTTTTTGCTTTAAAAAGGATTGAAACTGTGGGTGGAGGAAGATATGTTATGCTCTTTCTCTTAACTCTTTTATTATTGCAGTCGATAAAATAAACCCAAGACAAAGAAAGATATCCGGGACTATAAAGATGCAGATGTGGCCTCTCGAGGAGTAAGAGAAAGAGGATGACATTAAAGGAGACCTTACACAGGACAGGAGGGTTCCACCTCTGATTGACTTTTCTCAGAGTGGATCCCTTCAAGCCCGAGAAGCTGCGGAATATTTCAAAAAAGGGGATAACTGATGTTTTCTACTGCTGTGTCAGAAGACCCCACTGAGAAGACAGAGGAAATAAGCCTGTGGCAGAGCATTCTCTTTAATGCCAACTTTGACATTCTGAATTATGTGGTGGTCTCCAAAGGGGTCATCTTCATCTTTAACTTGTAATTATGAAGAACACATTTCAGTTGCATCGTGTAAGGGCTATAGAATAATGAAACCATCTGCGTTTGCACTGGTTCCCTATACATGGGTTTCTTGTTTTCTTGTTTCTTGCCAATCCGGGGCAGAAACCCGTTTACTGTAATAGAATTACTATCAGAAAGCCCAGTTTAAATTTATTGTTTATTAGTTGTAGTTAGCCTACTAATCCCCCATCTGTAACCAGGAAGGCTTGCAGACATCTTCAACATATTACCAAATGTGCCTTTTGCATATTTGAGCTTTTGTCTATCTCATTATTTGACTTTAAGATGCTAGCAGCCTGCCAAGGTGCTAGCTATGTTTATGTTACTTTACAAGCTGCCACTTTTGAGACGCACACTATACAGTCTCAAAGTAGCGTTTCACTCACAATAACACTGTCCATCACTCCAGCCTCGTCTCTTGTTGGAGCCACGCTGCTGCTTTCATGTGTCAAGTAGAAATGGCAGGATGCAAAAGACGGCAAAATGACCCTGAAGTTGTTGCCTGCATAATGAAGCCTAATCAGTGGCGGGATTTATCCCGAAAGAATGCTAAGCCACAAAAACTCATGATCAATTTTGGCTAACCCAAGAGACACCTAACTGAATTACTTCGATTACAACATGTGCCAAAATATACCAGGTGATGTTTTAGTTTATCAATGTAGGCTATTTCAGCTAATAATGCAAAAAATGTCCAATTAATTTATCTGTGAATATTTGAAACTGCATTTGCAGTGAAAATATAAATGTTCTTACACACAGAAATTACATCAGAAGATCTCCAGGCTCTGCAAAGCATGTGTCCAGATGCTGCTTTATTTGCAGCCATCAACACAGATGTGGACTCTGACACTGATACAGCATCTGAGAGAACACGTGAACTCCCTGAACTTCTGACAGCAATATATGACCCATCTGCTAGGGAGCTGCCATCGGCTGACCTTAAAGTTAAGCTGACCTTAAAGTTAAGTCAGCTGAGACACTTCCTTCACCACTTCTTCACAAAGCCATGTTTCAGCCCCGAGTTTGCGCATCCCAACCGTGATGACGTGACGGAAAATTCTAATTATAAGCCTCACTTTCATGACGCAATTATCCATGCGTCCGGCGTATCTCGCGGGAAGATGAAGGCTTTCTTTACGACGCACAGGAAATGCGTCATCCGCTGTATACTGTTTTCGTGTGCAAATGGCGGACGATGCAACAACTTGGGTTGGTCATGTCAAACAATTTTATTTGAAACAACTATGGAAACTACCTGGTAGGAGAGGAACAACCCCCGAGACGGAGTAAGCAAAGAAGCTGCAGAGAGATGATGATAGAAGATGAGATGAGACAAGACTAACCTCAGACGGGCATTGACCCGATGGCGAGAGGTTGAGGAATTAAGAGGGTTTCAAACCGACTTCAGTTTTGCATTATTTCTACTTTATCGGTAAGTAACATGACCTGAATACTTATCAATGTTGCCAGATGTTTAACTCTGGCAACGAGGTCTGGGTTTTAGTTCAAATTCGGAACAGAATAGATACCGCGAGAGACGGAAAGCGATCAGCGAAGCTGTGTCGAGGGGCAGTCTGTCGCATCTCTCGATATACGAATAGTAAAATTACGCGTCCTTGGCAGCATTTGTTGGTAGATAAGTAAAAATCCAGATTATTGTGGGTTTTAGAAGCAGAATGTTTTATCTTTGTAAAAAAATACATAGTGTTCTCGCCGTAATCATGGCCAACAGTATGCAACACTCGAGATACTTTTAGCAACATCAGTTGGTAAACGTGTTAAAATGCATCCCTGTTGTCCAGGTAAAAGAAATCACAAAAACTTTAATCTGTTCATCTGGACACCAGGTTTTGTTGAAAGAAACGTTTTTTTTCCCAACAAAACCTGGTGTCCAGATGAACTGATTCACCTTTTTCTGAGTTTAGTTGGTATTTGCATGTTTTTGGGCTTTTTTATTTTTTCTGTATTACATGTTCCAAAGGGTTTTATCTCAGTTGGCTCCATGTTACAAGAATAATTATGTTGAAGAAACCCAGGGCATCCAGCCTTAATCCCCCATGCTCAGCAAATATGAGGCTAACTTGGTGTGTTTTGAATGGTCGCTAGACTAGAAAAGTACTATATAAACACAATTCCCTTTTACGATTGTCTTTGCGATTGCGGTGAAAACAAGACTACCACTTGATCACCTGCTAGAAATGGCTGCTGTCTATAAAAGAGAACTGTTTGTGGTAGATGTGGCTTCAGTAAAAGCGCTGGCAACATGAAAAACTTCGAAAGGGAAATCCACCAGGGGGAGAAGAGAATTGGGTTTGAGACTGATGGAAACAGTCGAAGTCAATGACCATGTGCATGCTTGAACCATGTGTTCTTTGTAAACATACCCCCCCCACCACCACCAAGACTGAAGCACACCCTTGGCAGGGGTCAGCCATATACACGGCGTCCAACCTGCAGCCCTTTGCCATGAGATCACTGCTAATGTAGATAAACAATAGTCATAACAGCGGGTTGCAAGCATCAACAGCACCGCAAACCACTCTGAACAAATCGCATCTCTTGAAAGTGGTCCAGAGGTTGTCAGCCCCCCCCCAAAAAAATAGGGGTTTGCTCAGAGAAGGATTAAATTACTTCTTCTGCATTTTCTTTTAAACATTTAGCTTCTCTCTCCTCAGATTGTTACCCATTCAGAGCTTATTCTTGCTGTATAGGAAAATCCTAGCAAGCCCCCTCACACACACACACACACACAGACCCACATATCCTTGTGCTTTCTATCTGTGAGGACCCCCATTGACAACCTTCATCCCCTAGCCCTTAACTAAAACCTTAAATGGTATATTGACTTATTTTCACATTGTGCTTTTCAGGTGGGCATACATCATATGGCTGACATTTACCTAGCTGGAGGGAATTAAGGCCAGATGTCCTTTTCCTGACAACTTGTGGTGGGATTAAACCAACTACGCCCAATTTGAAAGAGCATGCTTAACAGCTGAGCCACCATGACCATCATTCCATAACCACCAGAACTACAAGCTACGTTAACCCTTGGTGTAATCTTACACCCAAGCCCTAACCCTAAAACAGACCCTTAAAGAGGTGAAGACCTGCCAAAATGTCCCTTTTTTGCAATAATTTCTTCACTCGGATGGCTAAAAACTCAAATTAGTTCACACAGAAGTACAAGAACATACACACACTACCACCACCACCGGCCATCCCCTCAACTTCCAATATGCCCTCCACAACCATAAAAAAGACGTTCACATGAGTTTCTTCACATCTGCCACCTCTCTATTTTATGAACTCCCCCTGATGAACCTATTCTGGCTACCAACAGCTACTTTAAAGACAACCCCTCTTTTTATGAAAAGACCAGACCAGCCATTGTTATTATGCTGTATGATGGCCAAATGAGCAATGGTGTCGTAATAAGAAAGGCAGATGTGTTTCCGTTTACAGCTCTGTCTATGTCTCTACCACAGCTGGGCAACAGATGTCTGAATTTTGCTCAAATGGAATCATTCTCATGATAGACATAGAGTGCAAATATCATCACATCAGCAGGCTCCTCTATGTCGTTCTCCTGTCTTTTGTATCTCACAGGAAAACACTGCCAATAGTGCATGGGGTGACATCATGGAAAATTCATGCCTGATTTGCAGCGTGGGCCACAGTACATTGGAAATAGAAATTGAAAACATTCAATGAAAGCATTTCATAGTATTTACTGCTTTGCATTTTACACCTTTTAGCTATGCTATGAGGGAGACCACCTGTATTACATAAGCAACCGACTGTGTAGGGTTGTTTTGAAAAGGAATCCTGTTGCTTCTCATTTTTGATCAAAATGCAAATTGGACCCAAATATGACGAAGTGATCTAAACAGCGAGAGTGCAGCAATGCAACAACACCCGTGAGAATAGCCTTGGGAAGAAAGGAAAGCAAAACAGGAAATTACAGATATAATGTTACTGCCCAAAACTCTTTTCTAGACTTCGCGGTCAAGCCCTCTGAGGTCTGAAGCATACCCTTCCCTTTCTTGTAAGAGGACTGTGATTTACAGTTTGAATTAACTATTTTAATGAATTCTGAGCAAATCACCTATTATTGAGATTCTTTTTCATTTTCCTGAATGACAGATCGTCATAATTTAACAGAATCATTAATCAGAAAATTGCTTGTTCAATCCCTGTCCCCTTCAGAAAGCTTGTTGAAGTGTCCTTGACCAAGACACCGAACCCCTAACTGCTCAAGCCCTGCAAAGGAATGGCGACCTGTCCAGGGTGTTTCTTCACCTTTACCCTAATGAGCACTGGGATAGGCTCCAGCATGAATCCTCAACCAGACTTCAGATAATTGGTTGATGATGGATGGATGGATGCAACTTAAATGGAACACACCACTAAGAAAAAAACAACTAACTTCTCACAAAAAGAGGTGAATCAGTTCAACTGGATCAGAAGTTGAACTGATTCACCTCTTTTTGTGATTTCCATACCTGGATTATTGAGCATGCATCAAGACAAAACTAACTTCTCTTTACATGCATCAGCACTGGTGTATTCAGAAGTGGAATATTTAGTCCAAATGTACTTCTCAAGTCCCCACTTTGATGATTCTGGTTCATAAGGCAACCATAAAACAGCCGCATAATACGCTTTGTGAATGTTTAATGGGGAGTCAGATTGGATTAGGAGAAAGTGAATGGACAGCGGCTGGTAAACAGCCGAAACCATACCACCTCTGATAAAACAAAGCTGAGCAAAGCAGACAAAATTAAACATCACAATATTTTTGCCCAAGTTGGCCGATATTGGTTGTCTGGTAATCAGAAGATTGGTGGTTTGATTCCCGGTTCCTTCAGAAAGTGTTTAGAAGTGTCCTTGAGCAAGACTCTGAGCCCGTAATTACCTGTGACAACAGATGAAAGTTAGCCTGTGGCTGAATCTGGCATATGTACATTCTAAATGTTCATTATTATTCTCTGTCTATTATTATTATATTATATTATTATTATTATCATGTGAAAATACTTTGGGGATGACCTTCAGTGCTTTCATTAAAGAGAATATTGGGAATCAGTCAAGTGGATATTATGATCAAGCAGGAGAATATAATTGTTTCAAATGCCACATGACAGAGGCCAGTGGAATTTATTCTCTACTTTTAACCCATCCTATTGTGTAGGAGTGGTGAGCACTGCCGCTACACAGCACTCAAAGAGCAGTTAGAGGTTCAGTGTCTTGCTCAAGGACACCTTGACATGCTTTCTGCAGGGGAAGGGGATATAATCACCAATCTCCAATTACTAGACAACTGCCCCTTCCTATGCTATGCCAGCCCTAGATGTCTGATTGGATGTCCCTAGGTAGAGACATTGATTGTTCATTTCACTCAGCTAAACAGTCAAATAAGCTCAGAAAATTGCATCACTTGACTGTGATGCAGCCTTTAAAACCAGGGAATGAGATTTCATCAATATCTCATGACAACCACATTCCCATATCAACATAGCCTCATATGATGATACTGATATCACAGCCATATATTGCCCAGCTGCACAGACACATTCTATATACGCACAATCAC
The DNA here is from genome assembly GCA_900302585.1 of Regalecus glesne. Taxonomy (NCBI): domain Eukaryota; kingdom Metazoa; phylum Chordata; class Actinopteri; order Lampriformes; family Regalecidae; genus Regalecus; species Regalecus glesne. The sequence goes on from OMLC01043500.1 coordinate 9,111, forward strand.
ACTGCAATTGACATGAACAACTGAAGCAATGCGTCCTGGAAAAATCAGTTAGACTGCTAGTTTGGAGTCACATCTAAGCCTTCCTCTTATGTCTCTGTTCTGCAGAGGTAAAGTTTGTGGTCTTACTCTGAAGTTTTTGGCCGTGGGTGAAGGTGAGGAGGGTGGTGAATCCGACACTGACTTCCTCGTGCGAACCAGATCCTTGCTGCGTGGGTAGTAGGATGACATCTCTCCTGTGAAAAGGCCCTCCCTCTAAACCTTTCACTTTAACATTCACTGAAGTGTCCCGACAACAGCTGCAAAGATCCTCACACACCCAGACAGCAACAGCAGCAACAGTGACACGGATCAGATGCTCATAGCTGCATTTAATTGGAGGAGGTGGGCTGCAATGCTGACCCAACAGGTGTCTGGGTGTTCGAATCTGGCTTCGGGGTCCCACCAGCTGGATCCGGGGCTACGTTTTGGAAGAGACCCGGACGCAGGGACAGTCAAAGTTGCTTCCAAAAGCTCACCCAGCAGATTGACCATCAGACAAAACAAGGAATAGGACCACAGGGGAGAGAGGAAAAAAACAAGAATAGATCTTCTGAATCACACAAAAAGGAAGGAGAAGCAAATCTTTCAGGGGAAAAGTGAACAAACTGTTAGCCTTGGTTCCAACCCACCCATCTACACGGTGGCCCTGTTGATGGGACGTGGGAAAAAAGTATTGACATCCAAAGGAAGCTGTCTGAGAGAAGTGGTGTTTGCTCCAGATGCTCCCTCCTGTCTTTCTATGCCTTCTCAAGATATACACACAAACTCTCCATCTCCCTCCCTCTCACTCTCCTTTCACTGCTCGGTCACCCTGCCAGTCCACTCCTCTCTCAACCCCTCGACTCCCCCCACATCCCCTCCTCTCTTTCCCTCTTCTCTCTCCAGCTCTGGCAGTTCTCTCTGGCAGCCGGCCAGCGGCTCTGCTATGGACGGGCTCGGCACCGAGGGCTAAAATTGTCCACTGATGTGGACGAGGATAAGAGGAGGAGGAGGAGAGAACCGGAGTCAGAAGGTTGTAGCTTGTGTCTCGGTAAGGTCAACTCCACCACCCCAGGAGCCGTAATAGACAGTGACTGGCCAAGTAATCCCATTCCCAGGTGCTTAGAAGGGGGTGATCAGGGCTGTGCATGCATGTGGGTTATGGGTTATGTGAGCAAACATGAAGCATCAAATGCTTTTTTTGTCAGGACATTTGCCTCATCTACATCACATTTTGCCCTCTTTTTAAATATAAAAAATGACCACTCTCTAAATAAGTTTATTTAATTGATAGCTGAATTATCCTGTCCTGGGACTGTGATTGCTCAGGCTTAAGCAGCGGCCTCTAGGGGTCCAAACATCTAAGTCTAGATATCAATCTGTTGTTGTTTTTATCTCGTGCCAAAGTTTTCATCTTACACAACAGTGCCTTCCCCTCAACACACACACACACACACAATCTTGTCAACGTCCTCACAAGCCAGTGCGTTGCTGCCTTCCTTTTATAGTGAAGTTTGCAGCACTGTCACTGTTTTCTGGCTCTCTTATCCTCAACTCATCTACTCGGAGTAAAGAGAGACATACACACACAGGCACACGAGGAAAGAACAAAAGAGCAAAGGAAGGCATGAAGAACAGACAGAAAGGCAGGCAGGGATACATTCAGACAGCAAGCAGGAGATAAAAAACAAACGAAGAAAGAGATGAGGGAGAAAAAAACCCAGGAATGATGACCCAAGAGAGTGAGAAATTGAAATAAACAAAAAGTGGAACACTGTCCCTCCTGCTCCTGAATCTGGGATAATTTAAATCCCAAACTTCCAATTCCCTTCCAGGCAAGATCAGCCACCACTCATCCAAACATCTGAACATTTGGAGCTATTCACAAAGAAGGCAGGGACTGAGGGAGAAAAACTAGATTTCAGTTGGAATAATTTCATGCTGTCCACTTTCCCATAAGAGAACGTATCTTTCTCAACATATTACAATTCATTCATCAGAAGGTAATATGCAAAATAAAATGTAACACATATCTGGAAATGGAGGAATGGTCCATTTGAGTATTTAGCCCCCTCCCCCCTGGCCCACCAACACTATCACATACAAATCCTCAGCTACACATCAACATGCACACAATCTTCTACAAGTTAGACTATACTTGATACATACAAATACATATGCACGTTCAACTTCTTAGACTGAAAGGTATGATGTGGAAATAATATTTCCTGGACTTTTCCTCTTTCCTCATGTTATTACAATATCAGTAATACACTTCTGGGCTATAAGACCCAGATAAGTTTCACTTAACCTCCCGACATTATACGATTCATATAAACTTCAGATAAGTCTTACATGCGTTTCAGTCTCTTGACATTGGTTATTCCAGTAGGCTTGTCTATCTTAATTCCTGAAAGAATCCATCCCCCTCTGGCCCTCCCCCCACCCAGAGAATTTGAGTTCCATAACCCTTATCAGGAAATCCTCTCTGTGGCTGTGCACCGTGTTGGCAGAGCTGTTGGAGACAGGCCCGTAAAGACTCGTATAATGAGAGGATTTGAGTTGGAGCTTGCTCCAGTCGTAACGAAGTGCCTTCCCTCCATTTATGACTATGTGGAATATTATTCTCAACCATTTCTTGGATAGTGGTGCCTGTGTCTTCCAGGGCTGTCTTTGACTATTTGCCACCCCTCTTCTGCTTGATTGGTTTAGGTGAGGAAGAGCAGCAGGGAAACAAGGAGCACCGTCAAACAGCTGAGCCTCACAGTGGAGAGGAGTTGAGAATAACAGTTGGAAAAGCTGAGTATGTGTCAATTTTAATCATCCATTGTGCAAAGTGAGAAGCCTGCCCATCCCTCTGTTCTTGAAAAGTAATGAATGGAATTTAGTCAGCAGAGTCAACCAGGGGGCAAAAGTCTAGCATCACACTCCTTTTAGCGCTTATCACAGACCAATTTAGCCCATGGTAATGCCAAGAGATGCTCGTGTTACCAGCAGAGCCATGTCTCAGATTCCATCACAGAGAACAGCTGAACTAGTGACAGACGACTGCTCCTCCTGAAGGAAAATCCCCCTTCACTATGCACTGCCTGCAGCATCAGCTCTCTATCACACAACAGGCTCGGTGTAACTGAGATTTTGACATAACCTTTTACTGATTAATTTCTGTCCCCTTTTCAAACTGAAAACAAACTAAAAAACTTGGCCTTACGTTCATTTGATGAGGTTTTGACCAAGGATTAAGTGTGGGGCGGCTCTCATTGGGTAATCGTTTGGGCTGTGAGGAATTCATGATGAGTGCCAGGGACAGGCTGTGTGCACGTGGCTGGCTAACATACAGGTGGAGGCAGCGCAGTATGGGGTTAGAGGAGCAAATGGAAAACTCAAGCCACCCTCTCAATTCCAGGCTAAGACTGAAGAAGAGAGCCCCTCAGTTTGCCCCAATATGGTATGGAATGCTGAGATACCTCAGCCATGTGATGTGGTAGGAGAGGGTAGGGAGACAAAGAGATGTGTGTATGTGAGATTGTGTGTATGTGCACATATATGTGCGTGTGAGTGTACATGTGACTGTGTGAAAATACTGTTGCCAGTGACACGCTTTGCAGTTGCAATGACAAGGATTGCAGAGCATCAGTAAACATTGCATCACAGCACAGCTCACTTTGAAGCCTGTTTCCATTGCTTTTGGATTCAGGAAAAGCACCTGGAGCTGTGGTGATAGCAGGTAAGGAAAGAAATGAAATGGAAAAAATAAGCACTAAAATCAATATCTATTTTACAGAAAAGTGCATTTTATGTCACGATGAGGCCCCACATTGTCGGGGTGGACATGGACTTAGATGGAGCTTTGGGTGGTTGGGGGAGTGTTGAGGCTGGATGCCCTTCCTGATGCCCTATGGTGGGTTTGAACCAGCAACAGTTGGCTGGTCAGTTCCTGAAGCGCAGACTGTACCACTGAGTTACTACATCCTCCAGGTGTATCTATTTGTCATATTACTGGTATTTCAGTCAGTCAGTTATTAGGTTAAAGTA